>RJWJ010005614.1:2500-67251 GCA_004363605.1 Indri indri | reverse complement strand
TCTTAAACAGTTTCCATGTTATTTAGGGATGCATTCCATTCTACCCACAGATGGTTTATTTAACAATTCCACCATTGCCAGACTGTAGGCTGATCCTGATGTTTGCGGTTATTAATACCATTGTAACAAACGCCCTAGGGCAGAAGTCTTCTTATTTAGAATTATGTTTTAGAGTAGAGTCTCAGAAGTAAAATAACCAAGTCCAAGAAAATGAAGCTCCTGAAGATTCTGAACAACCATAGCCAAGTTGCTTTCCAGAGGGATTGTACCGGTTTATACCCCACTGGAACCATACTGGGGTTGGACAAGGGAGCTGTTTTACCAATATCTGTGCCACTGTGTGTGCACAATTAAAAGAAAAAGAAACATCTTTGATGGAGGTAGGAAGAGGTATTTAATTTTAGCCTATCTATTCTTGTTGACTTATATCACATTGCTTTCCCTGACAAAATCTTTGAAGTTTGCTCTTCAAAGCACACGTTGACGGGATTTTCAGAACTGGTGGCTATTACCTCATTAGCTAGACATGGAAAATGGGCAAAGGAGAGAGGCTTTCTCTCTAAGGAGTTGTTCCTTTTCCCTGGCCTCTAGTTTCTTGGGGTTGATGCACACAAGTCCCTGAGCTGTGGGCGAGGCGTTTGTGGACCAAATGGCCCTAATGTTGGGAGCCAGTTGGCCTTTGGCAAGTGACACAGAGCTGGTATGGCAGGCAGAGTTTGGCCCCTCTCCCCCTTTTAGCAAACAGAGGGGTCTCTCCGCATCATGTACTCTTGATATCTAGGGTTCCAGATGAGTTAACAGCACAGCTAATATGTTGTCTAACAGATTCTCCAAAGTGGGCTTGAGCATTTGAAAGACATCTAGTGTGAGAGATAGTGAGGTATAATTGAGAAAATTACAGCCTGACCTGAGAGGCAGATCTGTGATTTTTCTACTCTTTGAAAGTATTCCCTCTGCCCCCGTTTTCCTCAGACCTAGTCTCAACCCATCCTTCAGGTCTGGGCATAAGTGTTATTCCCTGTAGAAAGCCTTTCTTAGGGAAAGATTATGCTGGGTGCAGTGGCTCATGGCTGTAATCTTAGTACTTTGAGAGGCCAAGGCCGGAGGATTGCTTGAACCCAGGAGTTTGAGACTAGTCTGGGCAACATAGCAAGACCCCATCTCTATAAAATATAAAAAAAATTAATCGGGCACCATGGTGCATGCCTGTAATCTCAGCTGTTTGGGAGGCTGAGGCAGGAGCATCTCTTGAGCCTTGGAATTTGAGGTTGCAGTGAGCTGTGATAATGCCACTGCACTCTAGCTGGGGCAACAGAGCAAGACCCTGTCTCCAAAAAATAAAAATACAAAAGAATTTTCTAGATCCCCATTATGACACTTAGCACATTGATCATTATTGTTTGTCTATATTTCCGTCATCTCTATGAGAACAGATATACGTCCATCTTGTTAACAGTTAGACCCCAGTAACTAGTATAATGACAGAAACAGAGTCATAACTGTGTAAATACTTGCCAAAATTAAAAGATAAGTAATTGAACACTAAGAGAGTTCTTAGAAAGCTGGTATTTTAAATCTGGTCATACTGGGAAAATGAATATTAGAATCATTGAATCCCTGAGTTAAAAGGAATTTAGACCTATCTGCCTACTACTTAATCTGAAGTGTGGATATGCTAGATGTCTTAGCTGTGCAACCTGGGACAGGAGTCTTAATCTCTCTGAGTCTTCTTATATATCAGAAACATATCTGCAAACTGTATCTTCCTTAGAATATTGTGAAGATTAAGTCAACTAATGACAGTAAATCAGCTAGCCCAATGCTTTATGAAATATAAATGTTCGATAGTCACTAGCTATTCTTTGTTATTTTAAATCCCGCTTCTATTTTAAAATCCTGACGTTGCATTGAAGCAACCAACTGAAAACCATCAGGAGACTCATGGTGAAAAATGAATATTGTAATTTCCCTGGAAGCTCAGTTTTGATTTAGATATCCACAGTATCTCATTTCAACTTTTTTTAAAAAAATTGAAAGTGACATTTCGGCATAATTGGACCCAAGTGTAGAGAAGGTGTGAAAAGCATCCTGAAACTCTTAGAAGGAAACTCAGGTGAAATAGAGGGATGATGGCCCTACCTGGAGGCCCGTTGCCCCCCAACTTTAGCCTAAATAGTGACTTCGTCAAAACCACATATTTTGGAAGAATGCCCTGCGATATTGCTTTGTATCTTAAGACTATAGACCGATAGGCTCAGCCCCCAAGTTCATGTCAGCTGGTAAAATTCACAAAGCTAGTTTATGTCTCATTCTCTCCCTCTTCCGGTGTTGTCCCTTCCCTGGATTGAGAACGGCCTTGTCCTGTTTGAACGGAGGCTACAGATGGACACAGAATCTGCTCAGGGAGATAACATCACTTGCTAATTCTGCCTCCTCCATCAGAGTCTGAGTGATCAGTGGTGGGACCAAGCTGGATTAGGTCTCCAGGAGCCCTGTCTGTCGGAGTCCGGGAGATGGATGATGTGGGTAATCACTTGCTGCTTTATCTCCTCTCCACCTCCTTACTGCAGCTCTAACGACTGACTTTTATTGTGTGGGAGCTAATGGTAGGATTCCATTTCGATACAGAGAAGGCAGGAGAGGAATGCAGTGTGCACCACCCCTGCTGCCCTCCGACCCCCTCCTCCGCCTTGAGACAGAGGGAAAGGGGACATTTAAGGCCCCTCAGAAATAGGACTTTGTTTGTGTCTGATGTCACGGACCTTTGAAATATTTTTGAAAAGGAGGCCTATGTTGGCTGATCCCTTCTGACTGTTATTGAATAAAGGAGATTGAAATAATCTCTTCTTCCTGTAATCATTAAGCACATGGTCTTTGTCACGATGTGCATTCAGAAATTCTGAGAGTGCTGTTTCCATTGGCAGCAGGGTCAGGGAAAGCACAGAATCAGGCCTGGGTGGAGGGAATCCATCTGCGATGCTTCTCGGAGGTGTAACCTTGAGCAAGCAATGTAGGCTTCTTAGGACTTGGTTTCATCTGTGGTAAGGTGAGGTTGAGAGTGGGCCTTCAAGTCCTGTATGCAAAGTGCCTAGCATAGCACCTGCTACACACCAAGTATTGGGTCGAGTATCCTCAGCCTTAACAATGGCAGTGAGAGCCATGATGAAGTGTTTTGGAAGTTCAGAGCTAGTGTTCGTAAAGTGCTCACCGGAGGGCCTTGTTTACAGTAGGCCATTGTTATTATCCTTAAGTTTAAGATACATGCACCATGACATAAACCCCCACAGAGTACACATGCATTTGAAAATGTCATTGGACATAATTTGGTGCCATTCCCCTCACTTCTGCCCCTATCTAAACGAAGCTTTTAGTGTAAATGTCAGATCCTCCTCGGAACTGTATATTTTAACTGATAATTGATCAGAGGGTCTGAGCTTCTCAGCCAGATGTATTCGTGATGACAGAATGTATATGGGGTGGGGCCGTCAGCTGATTCCTTTTCTCTCTTGCTGCTGCCCATACACATCGCAGTGCAGGTAGTGGCTGAGACAGCGCTGCTCGAGTCTTCCCCATTCATAGAATCGGTGCACTCCCATGCGACCAAAGCTTAGCGTAGGGTTGTGGCAGGTTAGTCAGCTAAGGCTTGGTCTCTGATGCTGGTAATCGTGATGAGAAGAGAGAGGAGAGGAGAATGGTGAGGAAAAAGCAGGAAGAGGAGATGACTTGCCTCTAGTTTATGTGGATTATTTTTCTCTTAATTTCTGTGTCCATGTAGTGTGATCATAGATCTCTGCATAATGACAGCAGGAGCCATTTATTGAGCACTTATTATTTGCTGGCTGCAGGGCTGAGTCTTTTAAATATCAATGCTAATAGCCTGCCTTCCTCTCTCCCTCCCTCCCTTCTTTCCTTCCTTCCTTCCTTCTTTCCTGCCATTGTCTATTATCTGACTTAATCCTTAATCCTCAAAATGACCCAAGGAAATATGATGTTCATTTTTTAGGAGAGTAGATGAAGGCTTGGGAAGACGTAACCTGTCCTAACTCATATGTCCTCTAAGTGGCGGAACTAGTTTTCTCACAGACTACAGATCCTGGGCTTATAATTATGAACCTATTGGCTTTCAATTCCAAAAAACCGCAGTTGTTTTCATCCTGCTCGTCACCGTGTGTGATTTACCTTTTCTCTTGCATCTTACAATCTGATGGGTCATGCTGACACGCTAAACTGTGTTACTCATAGCTGGAAACCAACCCACCTGTGAAAACTCACGCACAGGCAGGAACAAGGAATTTTGTCATGCTCTTGCTATTGTGACAGCTGTCTCTGGAGCTGGAGTTAGAGTCCCACTCTCTATGGCTGCAGTTGGTGAAGGGATGGACCAAGGTTTCCTTTTGGATGAGGAGGCCAGAGCAGGCAGCTGATTTATCTGGATTTGTAGGGGAGGCGATCAGGGGTGCAGGAGGGTCAGAATCGCCCGCCCCTGTGTTGGTACCACCCCAGAATGGGAAAGCCTCTGGCCTTGGCCTTCTCAGGAAGGTTGTCGGAGGCGCGAGCCAGCGCCCGCTTTCGCATTACGACAGCTCTGGCCTATCTCTCGGGAGGCCTGCTGATAATCAGTAAATGAAATTCACCTTTCCCCTGATTCCTGAAAACTGAAAAGATGAGAGTTGAGTTACAGGGCAAATCATGAACACGGTCTTATTCCAACATGGTATTTCAGGCTGCACGGATGGGGGAAATTATTTTATTTGGGAGAACAAATTTAAGTTTGGCAGTTACCTGAAAGAGAATTAAGTTGCTGATTGCAAGTCCATTCTCTGGCCTTCTGAAGAAGATAGATTGTAATCTTTAATTAATCTATCACTCACACCAAAAAAAAAAAAAAAAGCAGTGCGAGGGGACGGGGAATGTTCATATCACATTTATTTGGATGTCTAGGGTTGCAATATCCAGGCATGGCCACCAGCACTCTATACTTTTATGTTAGTTTAGTATTTTAATTTCCCCATGAGCCTTCAACCTCTGTACGGTGTGCAAGTTGGGGCCTGGAGTATGCACTCTGGCCACAGGCTTTCCCATTGTAATGAAGATGGAATGACTCTAAGGATGACCTTTCCGTGCCTTTGTCTGTAGCCTGCCCTCCGCTTTAACTGAACACCTTTCAGACGAACACGTTCTGAACTCTTGAACTGCTCATTCTGTTCACCGAGCTTATTGCTCAAGCTGCAGTTTATCATTATATGCCTCCAAAGACTTTGTGTTTCCTGTGTTTGATATTGAGATAGAATTTTTCATAACCCTTTACTAGTCATAAATTTGATTGTTAAGGGACTGGGTTAATCTTATTTCTAATACCACCATCTGATTTCAAAACCCTGATTTAGTAGCATTTTCTTTTCTGCTACCTTCCTAAAATGCATGGGTGGAAACGTATAAAATATGTCACCTGATACTGGAGGATTGTTTATTTCTGTTCATTTTGTCCTGAATAGTACCTATGAGATGCATTTGAAAACTTACCTTGTTTATATGTTTCTTCTGTTGCAATTTCTTCCATTACCTGAAATAGCCGCTCTGGACAGCAAGCAAAGCAATGTCCTTTTCAGGGCTCTGGGATGAATGGGTAAAAGTGTCTTGGTAAGGAAGCAATTGAGAGAGCGTGGAAGCATCTCACGGCAGGAGTTAAAATTTTGTGTTGCATGATATTTAAGGAACTTGCACCCCTGATAGCTCATGTCTGCCTTTCTCAGAGCCCTTTAATTACAGTTTATTGAATTTGGTTCATTTCTCCTCTAGACTTCTCAGTGCTTTAACACATAGTAGGCACTCAATAAATATGTGTTGCCCTGAACTACCATGGTACTCGATTAGAATTAGGTGCACAGACAAAATCATCGTAACTTGGCCAGGAGCAGTGGTTCATGCCTGTAATCCTAGCTCTCTGGGAGGCCGAGGCGGGCAGATTGTTTGAGCTCAGGAGTTCAAAACCAGCCTGAGCAAGAGCCAGACCCCGTCTCTACTAAAAATAGAAAGAAATTAATTGGACAACTAAAAACATGTAGAAAAAATTAGCCGGGCATGGTGACGCATGCCTTTAGTCCCAGCTACTCGGGAGGCTGAGGCAGAAGGATTGCTTGAGCCCAGGAGTTTGAGGTTGCTGTGAGCTAGGATGACACCCCGGCACTCGAGCCCAGGCAACACAGTGAGACTCTGTTTCAAAAAAAAAAAAAAAAAATCGTAACTTTGGTGAGCCTTGTTGTACTCACAAAAGATTTTTATGAGGATTCATTGCTTCTCTGCTAGGTAGCTCTTGTCATAGAAGCTATTGTTGTAGTTCTTGTCATAGAAGCTATTGTTGTAGTTCTAGAAAGAAAACTTATGGCATTATTTTAGGGAGAGAGGTTAGAGTAGAATTTTAAAGGGAACATTTCTCTTCCAGTAAGCAATTCTGCATCAATAAAAAGGAGACAAAGAATAAGTGCAAAATATTTAGTTAATTCTTGTTGACAGAAGTAGGACTTCAGGTCCAGAGATGTTATATTTTAGGGTGCACACATGTGCAGTTTTTAAACTCCCTTCCCTGTGTGGACAGATTTGCACATGTGCATGACTACAAATTGTACTCGCAGCAGCTCTCTGGGAAATGAAAGTTCTGTACCTTGCCAAAGTACGTTTTCCCTCTGAAGAGAAGCAGCTGATAATTACTAATGCTAATGTCGGGGTGAAGTGCAATAGATAATCTAACACCATCGATGACCCCCAGAGCATTTATATTTGATGCTGGAAATGCATTTTGTTTTCTTTTTCTTGCTGTTAATGTACCTCTATTGAGCAATTTACTCTCTTCATAGATAGGATCAGATCCAATATAAATTTATATTATAAATTACACTTACATCTAAATACAGGCATTTTCCATTTCACAGTCTTTCTAGCTCCCCCTCCCACACTCACACAAGAGACACTTGCTCCAAGTCTCACCCAAACCTAAAAAGTAGAGTCAACATTCCTTCTTCCTTTTTCCACCAACACACTTTCTCTGGCCTCTGATCTATGTTCAGTGTCTATCTGAGAGAGACATGTTCGTATATTAATATTTAGATATGGCCAGCAAAATAAAATGATAACAATCGACCTGGACAGGATTCATGTCCTGCAGAAAGGGACAGCAGGGAAACAAAGGAATCATGAGCCCAGGTGCTATTCATACGTCAGTTGTGAAGGGTAATCATTTATTCATTTAACACATTGACTACCACATTAGAAATTTTTTTTTCCATTGGGGCCACAGTGTTTTATTAGGAAAATAGCATAAAAACTTTGGAAACAAAACGATCCTTTCTAATTTAATGAAATATTTGTTATTTTTATTGTTTTCTGTGCATGAGTTATATGCAACTTGAAAAATAGTTCTCAGAGCTCCCAAGGTGAAGAGACGTGTGAGTTACATATGTTTTCCAAAGACCCGGGCTCAAAACTATCATAATTCAAATACAGCTCGCAAAGCAGTTAATGTATTAAGCACCATCTTGATTCTGAGCTTTGGTTCCAAACATTACAATTGTGTCACCTGGCCCTGGGTTTTCCTTGTGTGTGATCTTCTAATACATTTGCTGATCGCAAATATATCTGTGCCTGCTCCTATGCATGACTGGTGCTCATGAAAACCACTGACTTTGGGTAAAAGGAGGAAAGGGTTAGCCTTATCTTTGACACACAAACAAGATGTCATTTTGCCAATTGCTCATTAATGCTGAAGTTTGCTATGGGTCTCCGACCATGAAATGTGCCTGTGTCCACGTCTGCATATAGTGGCTGTACTCTGGGCTTCCTGATTATTAGTTCCTGCCTGAGCTCTGAGTTCCTGTGGGTTTCTGTCAGCTCATATTTATTTTATCCCATGGAGATTTTTATAAGAATTTTTGTTCTGCACTATTATTATGATCATTTTGAGCTAAGTTGAGGGGGAGAATGCGTAGATACAATTAATTTGGACTTTCTAAAGGGTTTTAGAATATTCACAGAACTTAACATATCTTGAGAGCTGAAATTTATTTTAAGTGTGAAAAGCAGTTTGCAAATTGTGTGTACTGTATAAATATACTTCTGTGTATGTGTGTATTTTTGTAACAAAAATACAACATACATACACACATAGAAAAAGATTCTTAGAGAAATACACCAAAACATCTACCGTGGTTGTCTCTGGATCTCTGGATAGGATAGGTGTAATTTAATTGTTCAAAGTTAAGTTAATGAACTTGGTCAGACAGACCTGGGATCAAATTCTACTTCTCTCACTAATTGGCTGTGAGATGTGACACCGAATAAGCGATTTGCTTTGGTGCATCTGCAGGTCCTCATCTGTAAGGTAGCAATTATAATAATACCCGCCTCCCAGGAATATATGTCAATGGTTTAAGCACAGACCTAGGAACTCAGAAAATGTGCTAGTAATTATAGTATTTATTACTGTTTCTTCTTTTTCGTTCCCTCTTTTTCTGATTTTGTCTCCTGTTGTGAACATGTGTTGCTTTCGTATTGTGAAAAATTAAAAGTAGTCATTTTTTTTTTTTTTTTTTTAAAGAATCATCCAAGGATTGGTGGGTGTATTTTCATGGATTGGCATCTTGCTCAAAGTCAGTTACCAGAGGGCCTCTCTAAATAGAGGGTGCAAAAAGTATGAAGTAGGCAGACCTCAGCTAGCCACCTGGATTTAATCTTCAGGATGATTCTACAGCAATACTTCCTAGAGAAATCTCCCAAATTCCCATTGACATGGACATTTCAGGATGCGAAATGTTAATTAAGCTAACAGAAGTCATCCATCAGGTGCCTCCCGGGCCCTACATGAGTGATGCTGGGTGGATGAACCTACACGATGATCTCCTAGTGCCATTTTCTTGAATGTGCATAGTTGGGTAAGAAGGAGACTTCGCCTTTGCATGAAGCGATGCATTTTGTATTCTTCAAGCCAGAAAACATCATGTAGAGTCTGAAAATTAGGAGAAGAAAAAGAAGAGAAAAAGGCACTTTGAAGCAGGCAAGAGTGGATGTTGCAGGGACCTGCAGTCTGCCTGTTCCCTCGCTTGGCCTTGAATTTGGCTCCAAGTTCCCTTATAGTTAAAGCTGGAAGCAAACCACATTGCTTACCATTGTCAGGGAATGGAAATGATGTAACAAAAGCTAATCTGCAGAGGCGAACATTTTCCTGGAATTGAACTTTTCAGCAGGTGCCTACTTCACAGGTCCACACATAAGGCCTTGGGTAATCCAGCGAGCAGAGTTGTGCTCAACTGTGATTTCATAAAAGACACAGAAGTGCATCTGGAATAGACAGTTCTTATATCAGCCCTCTAAACTGGCATAACCTCAGATCATAATTCAGCGAAGACATTTCTGCAAGAGGTGAAGATAATAAGCTCCAAGTGCTTTTGTTTTCTGTCTGTCTTTCTTAATGCAGGGAAAATCGAGATGGGACTCTAAGTTAAAACCCAGATGAGGGGCCTGAGAATCA
The DNA here is from genome assembly GCA_004363605.1 of Indri indri. NCBI lineage: Eukaryota > Metazoa > Chordata > Mammalia > Primates > Indriidae > Indri > Indri indri. The sequence continues at coordinate 57,731 of RJWJ010005614.1, read as the reverse complement.
TCACAATGCGATCCCTGAGGACATCAGCCCCATCTCTTTCCGTAGCAGAACCAATAGTGAAATGGGAGGAGGATAAAGGAAGCAAAATAGCAAACATTTTTTCTTTCCTGATATGAAAGTGTTTTGGCGGGGAGGGGAGGTCAGGGGAAGGGATGCTATTTAAGCACAGTACAGATGTTTCATTTCTCGCTCGTACTTCATGTCCAGTGTGGGCTGCCAGGGTCCCTGCACACACACAGTCACTCAGGGGCCCAGGCTGATGGAGCGTCCCTGGTCTCAGAACTGCACCATCTGGCACACATGGCCTTCTTGTTCACCATTAGAGGGAGACACAGCAGCAATTAAGTGCTTTGGTCTGAAATGTCACATGTCATTTCCTCTCTGCAGCCTATTGGCTAGACTAATCACATGACCCCACAGAGAGTGGGAGTGTATAATACCCCTGTGGCTTAGAAGGAAAAGAAAATCAGATGTCTGCGCATGCTACTTAAGTCTTAACTACAATGATGCCCCTTTCACCTACAAAGAAAAAGGCTAAGAGGGGACTATACTGTTGGTCGATGCAGTCAAACTTGTGAACAGAGCAAAAGCTTGGTCATTGGGACGTCCACTCAACACTTTAAACAGAGGTCTGGACCCCAACATGGAAACTTTTCAAATGTTGCCACATTCTACTGAAAGAGTTGGAATCCAAAACTCTGGGGCCAAGGGCACTTCCCAGTATTATTAATAAATCCTCAGTGGTAATGGAGGCTTCACGCCTGTAAGGCCTGAGACCTTACCTTTTGTGCTCCTTGAATTGTGGAGGGAACATCCATCCTCAAAACAGAAACCTGTCAGATCCCTTGGATATACTGACAATACATTGATGAGAATTGAATGCACCATAAATTGCATATCCTCCAGGGCCCGGGAGGTACCCTGTCTTGCTGCTGGTGATTCAGAAAACCCTGTTTATTTGTATCAAGGACAGTTGATACTTTAATCATCAATAAACTAACATTTCAACAGCCTGCCATAAATTTCTTGTCAAAGAAGAGATTATGAGTAGAGCACTGTGATGAAAGAGAATCTGTACATAGACTTACTTCCCTCAGTTTCAAAGCTTGTAGTAGTAGGGCTTGGAGGTTACTGCAATAAGAAAAGACTAGCCAAGCAAAAACCTATGTTTTCTACTTCTAAACTATCTGTGAATTAATTTACTCACATATTTTGGGTAAGATCTAGCACAAGCTCTTTATTTTCAATGAATAAAAAATTGAGTTTTGAGAGCAAATATTTTGGTAAGGAAGTAGAGAACCGACAGTAATATTCTCTCTGATTATAACTGTTAAACAATAGACACCTTTCAACAAGTTCTAACATTACATTAATTATTAATAATAAAATCTAACTCCTTAGTAATAATACAATCATAGTTACAATTTATTGAGAGCACTGTGCTAAGCACTTTGCATCTCTTATTTAATCTTCGCGACAACCTTATTAAGTAGATATTATCTTCATCTTATTAGGTAGACCAGTTCCTCATTTGCAGATGAGGAAACTGTGGCTGACTGAGTTAAGCCAAAGTCACAAAGCTGCTAAGCGGCAGAGCTGTAATTCAAACGCAGAGCCGTGTGACATCAAAGCCATTTTCTAATTCATCGAAATGCATGATGGGTTAAAATGAGATCATTAAAAATGAGATTATTTCTGGAATAAGAAAACAAGCTAAACAAGAATTAAGTTTTCATTCTCATTTTAAGGATTCTCTTTCTAAGTACATACCAAAGAATCACCAGTGTATCCTGATTCCCTGAGAAGGTCAAATCTCAGCAATCTAGGACTGTAGAAGGTACTTTGATTAGGTAACAACTTCCTTACCATTGTTAGCACTCTGGGCTGTGTGTTTACAAGGGTCAGAGGTTTTGTAGAAGGAGAGCCGTTTGAACTAAGTGATGGTTCAGTTCCAGCTCAGGGATGTTGTGCTGGTTCTAAATCCTGTTTCTGACTTAGATGACTGTGGCCTACTGCTTGTGGACTATCTTCAGATTGTTTCTTTTAATCCATTTGTAAGGAAGTTCAACAGTTTTATTTCCTCCAGATATAGCAAGAGTGGAGAGAGCACAGGGGTGCCCAGGGGGAGTCATGGTTGGCCATCAAATGGTTATCGAGTCCCCATTTGAAACAGGCACTGTGTTAGTCCACTGTGGCTACCATAACATGATACCACAGATTGGGGACCTTAAACAGCAGAAAGGTATTGGATCCTGGAAGTCCAGGTAAAGTTGCTGGCAGGGTTGATTTCTCCTGAGGCCTCTCTCCTTGGCTCCTAGATGGCTCCTTGCAGTGTCCTCAGGTGACCATCCTTCTGTTAGTTGGTGCACATCCCTGGTATCTCTTCCTCTTCTTCTAAGCACAACAGTCCTATTGGATTAGGGCCTTACCCTTGTGACCTCATTTAACCTTAAAGGCCTTTTTAAAGGCTTTATCTGAAAATATAGTCACATCGAGGGTTAGAACTTTAAGAAATACATTTTAGGGGGACTCAATTCAGTCTACAATGTGCTCCATGCTGGATACAAGGAATGTTATTGTGGACAAGGAAAAAAACAGTCCCTACCCTCTGTTTTCATGGAAGAAGAAAAAGGAGTCTTAAAAATCATTTGCATGATTAATTACAAAATGGCTAATGCCATGATGAAGAAGGTATGGCACTAATACAGCTTAGAATGGGTGACTCTAGCTTTGTGTAGGAGGTAGAGAAGGCTTCCCTGGGGAGGGGAGGTTGGAATTGAGGCATAAAAAGGGAACAGAAGGAGGTGAGACAGGAGAAGGGCTTGGCACCAGGAAGTAGAGAAAAGAGTAGTGTGATCAGGACATTAAGGCATGGTCCTGTGTATAGCCAGCTTCAGGGACTGAAAAGCAGCCTGCATTGATCATGCTCAGAAAATGAGGGAAAGAGATTATCCAAAAGAATACTGGACCCATAGTTGTATTGCTTTGTTGTGTTTTTTTGTTTGGTTGGTTGGTTTTTTGTTTTGTTTTTATCTTTCTCCACCCTCTCGTGATCACTGCAGGTGACGTTGCATTGCTTTGTAATCATATCTAATACTGTGGAATTGCAATTAATTTTCCCAAGAAAATATGGTTTCTATGATTCCATTGTCTATATCTTGTTTGTTGAAACAAATAATTCTCAATACTTCTGGATCCCTAAGACTCAACTAGGAGCTTATTTTAAAAATATAAATTTCTAGTCCCACTCCCCAAAGATTCTGAATCAATATATTCAGGCTGGGGTCTAGGGATTTATGTGTGTAGGTCTAGGAATTTGTGTGTTTAATAAGCACATCAGGTTCTTCTGGTACAGATGGTCCATGGACCACACTTTGAGAAAGCCCCATCTAAAGAGATAAGTTGCTGACATATGTTACCTAAAAGAGCATAGAAAAGTTGGACATAACAGTGGATACAAAGAAATACCAGGCTGGTTGGAATGTCTGCCAGATTCCACCTGTGGGGATGGCGTGAGACCATCATTGAGCCTTTACATTGGAGACACTATAGTGAGCGCTTTGCATATGTCAGCTCTCTCACATTAATACAACTATCCTACTAGAGGGGCACTATGACAGATTTGCAGATGAAAAAAATGAGGGACAAAGAGGTTAGATGCATATCTAAGGTCACACAGCTCATAGGTGAACAGAGGATGCACTCAAACACCAGGTTTAAATGACCCTGCAGTGAAGTGTAACAGCTAGGACTTTTATAGTACCTACTGCCCCAGGCTCTGTATTAGCTACAGGGGCTTCTATGTTTCATTCATTAGATGATCCAGAAAGCCTTGTGTCTTAGTCCATTTGGGCTGTTATAACAAAATACCATAAAATGGGTGGCTTACAAACAAATTTATTTCTCACTGGAGGCTGGGAAGTCCAAGGTCACGGTGCTGGCAGATTCGTGGTCTGTTGAGGGCTTGCTTCCTGGTTAACAGATGTCCGTCTTCTCACTACATCCTCACACAGGGGAAGGTCTGTCTCTCAAGCTTCTTTCAGGCCCTCATGACCTAACCACCTCCCAAAGGCCTCACCTTCTAGTGCCATCTCACCTTCTAATATCATCATATTGCTGATGAGAATTCAATCTATGAATTTGGGGGAAACACAAACATTCAATCTGTGGTCTTTGTGGACAGTTTGAACAAAGACTCTGTTGTTGACCCTTTTCACAAACATAGTAGTAGCCCTTGGACCTCACCCATTCCATCTAACTATCATGCATTTTACTAATCTTCATTGCTATTTAAAAAATTGCTTAGAAAATAAAATGTGGACAACGGACCACTCAGGACAGAATCTGAGTTTTCTAAGTGGTGTACATTCCAACATAGTATGTATTTCCTTCCAAAGGCATTCCGTCTCTGAATTTAGAGGGAACAAATTTTTTAAGTTTATTTTAAAAATTTCTTTGCAAAGTCCTTAAGAGCACATCACTGCCTGATTGGATAGATCATGTTTTTAACTTTCATTTCCCATCAACTTAGACATAATCTCTGATGGGCCAGTTGACTCTAAATGAGTTTGCCTTTCATGCAGTGTTGTTCCGTCCGCTTGCCACAGAAATGATTCCAGGTCATTCCAATTTATTTAATTAATTTTAGAGATGAAATTATTTTGCCCAATAACTAGAATGCTAATGGGACTTATTGTAATGGTTCAGTTCAGGTTTGTTGGTTTGAAAATAAACGCCTTCATTTCAATATTTGCCTTTTGGCTGCAGCCCGTTAACTGGTCACACACTGTAACCTCATTAACGTCCTTGCTTAATTGTAAGTTAATGTGCACCTAGTTTTTGTAAAGCAGGTCTCTGTCTTAACTGCCAAGTTTTATCCCTAAATTGGCATTCCCACCAGATGCATGGGTCAGTGTGACACAATTCATACTTTTAAACATAATAGTTTTATTGCTGCCTCGATGATAAGAATTTCAACTGATTTTTAGAAGTTAGGACCAAGTGAGGAAAATAAATCTTCACTTGCTAGAGCATCATTGTGGCATTGAGATTTGTGGAGGTGTACTACATCTGTAATTGGGAGAGGTTGCCAGTAGTAAAAGAGGCACAATAGAACCGCTATAGAATCAAAGGCAGAATTAAAATCTGCATGTTGATAGCTTTCCTGCCGGTCACGAATAGTTTCATTCTTCACATCTCAGATATATAAAGCTTATTTCAAAATAAATTCTGGGGAGCGTTCAACCTGATTGAATCTGCTATAAGCTCTGTTAATATATTTGTTCGAGTCACTTGCACTCAAAAGCTTTTTAGACAGAATATCACTTTTTTTATATTATTCATGGTAATGTAATTCCCCCCTTTAATCTCTTCAGGGTTTCCCATTATGTCATGATATGCAGTTTAGAGAAAGTTTGATCGACCATTAATCACACTATCTGGACCTCTGTGTGTCTACTTTTTGTCCATCTCTTAAATCAGTCACTTGGCAGCGGTGAGACATGTGGCCACTCCAGACCATTTGATCGAAGAGCTCTTGTTAGGAGATTAGGCTGCTAATCTGCAAGCCAGCTAATGGAAATCATTCCAGGCAAGGAAATAAAACTGAACAACATTAGCAAAATCACTACATATTATAGGAATCAAGTACATTCTAAATGGCTTAATCCTACAGTTTAGATATCAAGCCTAGGGGTGAAACGAACTTCTTAGATGATCTGAGATATCCTAATACGTATAACATATATTGGTATAATGTATGTGGGGAAGAACACTTGTCAGAGATGGGGTGTCTCTGGCAAATAAAAATAAATGAAATAAATAAATCTCCGATAAATAAATAAAAGTGGTTTTTATTTGACCAGGCAAAATAAACAACACATAGTGAATTTAAAAAAAAAAAAAAAAAGAAGAAGAAGAAGAAACAAAGAAAAGGCAGGAAGGAAGAACTGAAATTTTTTTTTCCCCTCCACAATGAAAGGAAATGCCCATGTTGCAGACACCGATCCATATTCAACAGATATTTGTGGTTGAATTAAGTTACCTAGTCCAGATCTAATGACTTTCTCTTCCCCTCTAAACACAAATTAATAATTCGTTGATATTGTCCTTAAAATATTTCTATATGATCATTCCATTTGTAATAATCAAAGGACAAAGCAGACCCGAGTATTTGAGAGTCACAGAAGTGAAATTTTAGTCTAGAACAGGGTTTGTAAACTTTGTCTGTAAAGGGCCAGATGGTAAATATTTTTGGCTTTGTGCCCCTAAGATATCCATCACAACTAGTCATCTAGGATGTGTGCTGAAAGCAGCCCATAGATAATATGGAAACAAATGGGCACAGTCGTGTGACCATAAAACACCATTTACAAAAATAGGCAGTGGGCTGGATTTAGTCTAGGGGTCATAGTTTGCCAGCCCCTGGTCTAGAGCATGTTTGTCTGGGAGGCATAATTTCAAAAATCATTTTCCTCTTTGATTTTTCAAGGTTTAGGAACATGATATTTTCAACCATGGCTGAATGCTCATCTTTTGAATTTTCATGTTTATCTGACATAACTCAAAGCCCTTACTTTGGAATTTCTTGTTAACCCTGACACTTCTTGTCAAATATCCTGCTTCTTGGCTCTGTTTTGGGAATGGTTGGATGTGAAGGCAGGAGAGAGCCAGCTGGGAGATGATACAGTTTCCATACTTGAGTAAGCTTGGGAGAAAGTCAGGAATTTGGGGTGAAGATTTGGAAGAAGAAGGCTGAGAGCTGACCTCTTTTTTTTTTTTTCTTTCCTTCTTTTTTTTTAGGATAAAGAGAAAAGGGGGGAGTAAGAGACATGGTGTGACTTGTCACTTGTCTGGGGGCTCAGGATTAATTGATAAATCTGTTAAGAGGAGTGTATTACAGAGTCTTTTAAGGAAAGATGTTGCGTGTTAGGAGTCTGAATAAAAGCCGATATAGTCCATGAAACAGATAACTAGATATCATGGAATCATGCTATTGATTTTGGAAGAAACCGAAGGAAAACAGAACCCTCCCAATCTGTTTTCCAGTTGTTATTTAGATGTCCCATCTTCTAAACTTCTGTGTTTCATTGTCTGAATTTCCCCAAGAGAAGAGAGATAGTGGACATTTGAATTCATATTTACTTACGTTTATTTAAATTTCCTAACTCTGAAATTGACCCAGTGTGGTAAGGTAATAGGAGAATCTCTCCCTGATTTCTTGGAGACAGGGACATCCATGTTATAACTGCAAGTGTGCTGGGATGTTCCAGGGAGGCCAGGCCAAGGTGGTCTGCTGCTGTCACTTGTTCAAAGGAAAGGGATACTCTAGACCTACAAGGGTATGTCTGGTAGCTGTTTGCTTTTTGTGCCTCTGCTTCGAACAGTGAATACCATAAGCATGAGGCAGGCACTTCAGCCAAGGCTCCTCAGGTCAAGCTGAGAAGCACTTAACGCCCCAGCCTCCCGAGAAGCGCCCCTGAGAAGGCAGACTCCGCTCCCTCTTCTTCCGTCAGCTTTGTCCTCTGCCAAGATGCCAGTGACATGATTGCTCTCATTTTACACTCGAGATCAGAATAAACAGAAACCACTTTCACCTTTGCTGTTCTAGGGTTAAGTGCCCAAGCAGGTGTCTTTTCAGTCCTGTGGTTTCCAATGAGCAAAACCACCCCTTTTCCCCATGGCAGCAAAGGCAGGGAGATTTCCAGAACTGGATAAAGAGGGCTCTCCCCTGTGTTAACCGGCTCTTAGCAGGGGCCTAGCCATTCTCAGCTTCAGAACACACTCCCTTTCTTATGCATTACCTGGGCTCCCTCTGCAAAGAAAATGATGTAGAGGTCACTGGCAGGGTGACCCAAAGACCCAGACCCCCCTCACATGGACCTGGAATTTCACACGTAAATGTTACTTCCCATTCAAGCTGGACTTACTTAACCCCACGAAGATGGTACTTGTAATACAGTTCTGATGAAGCCATCTCACCCTGTAAACTGTCATCTGATTTGTACAAAGCCATCTGCTTCCATTCGGGGTGTTTTATTTGGATTCCAGGAGGGGAGTAGGTGCATCTGTACCTTCCATAGCATCTGAATCTTAATGAATAAAAGCGCCGGCAGTTATTTAAAAGGGAATAGTATGATCCTATTTACAGTTCGATACAATTTCGTAATCCAGCTCTGCATTGGATGTTCGCTGTCAGTCATGCGAGAAGTTAACTTCTCTGGGAGTTTTCTGAGTGAGGAGCAACTGGGAGGGGCTGGGAGCCTCCACACTGAGTATGGGATGGGAGATCAGGTTTCCTCATTAGGAATCACTGCTCACATAGCATCCACACATGTCTTTGATGAGCGTATCCCCAGCCCAAGCGAAAAAGGACTTCTTCTGCAGCTGTATTAGTTGTTTGCCTTCTGAAGAAAAAGCAGGTTTTAGGTAGGTGATTATTTTTTCATTCATTCACTCATTCTTTAGTCTTTCTTTTTTAACAGACAGGGATCTCGCTCTCTCTCCCAGGAGTGCAGTGGCGTGATCACAGCTCACTGCAGTCTTGAACTCCTGGGCTCAAGCGATCCTCCTACCTCATCCTCCTGAGTAGAGTAGCTGTAACTAGAGCTGTGCGCCACCAACTGGCTAAATTTTTAAAAATAGTTTGTAGAGACAGGTTCTCCCTATGTTGCCCAGGCTGGTCTGGAACTTCTGGGCTCAAACAATCCTCCTGCCTCAGCCTCCCAAAGTGCTGAGATTACAGGCGTGAGCCACTGTGGCCTGGCTTCTTTATTCCTTCTTCATTCATTTTCCTGTTTTCCTTCCCCCTTCTCTCTGTTCTCATCTTCCTGATCTAATAGGTTTTATTTTATTTAGGCATCGTAAGGCCAGCAGATCAGGAGATGACTGCCATTGAAAAGATGGTTTGCTAGATTCACAGATCACAGGGGGCTTATCACGCCACGGGGAGCCACACCAGCAAGAACCAGGTCTGTCAGGAGGCAGAGGGGGAGGGGGAGAACGGTGGACAAGGGCTTTGGTTGTGGTTTCTACAGGGAGGGGAGGGGCAGGGTAAACAGGCTCAGGACTGGTGAGTTTGGGTCATTTCAGTGGGCTCTGGAACACAGGGGTTGTGTAAGTACAGTGAGTGAAGTCACTGAGGTGCTGGTGGCCATGGCCCCACAGGTCCTGCAGACCCTACTGGTGGTCGAGCTGGCATCGGAGAGTGTGGCCGCGTGGACACCTTTGGCATTGCTGATGTCAGAACATGGGCGTTTGGGAGAGCAAACCCCCTTAGCCCTTCGCAATGACAGAAAAGTCTAGAAAGGCATAGTGTAGTAACACAGTGCAGGGCTTTGATGCCTACTAATGAGATGAAACTTTTTCCTGAGGGCATCTGACAGGCTTTCAAGTAGGAGGGCAACAAGTCTGAGTTTTTAATTAAATGCTTTGAGTAAGCTACGTGTTGGCAGTGGGTAACAGGCCAAACGGTGTGCAGCCTCCTGCTCACTTAGCATCCTCTTGCTAACGTGCAGAAACGTGAAGAAGGGGGCCTGCGCTAAGGTGCTGGCAGGAGCAGTAGGGATGGGGCGGACTTGGTGTCCAGGTGCATGTGGATGTTGTGGAAGAGCAGCCGTGGGAGTTTCACTGTCACGACTGCCAAGCCCGTAAACTCCATTCAGCAAAAGCAGGTGTGAAAACAGCTCTGGCTGATGGGTTGATAGAAGAAGTAATAGGCACATACTTACACACATACACACGTACACGTACGTACGTAGAGATAGATATCGGTGAAGATCTAGATGTGTACACATATATTGTATGATGTGCATGCATGCATGTATATGTATGTGTACACATACACATAACTGCCTTTGGACGAAAATCCCTAGGATAATCTCTTTTGGCTTTTACAATCAGAATGTTGAATGGGACCATTGAGGGGCCCTAAGCCAGTCCTATGTCCGGTGCCCACGGATATGGTTACTCAACTCCCTTCTTCTCTGTTTCTGAGCCACGTTGGCGGCACTCGGTTCCCAGTAGCCCACTGCCCACCGCCCACCCAGAGTCCCTGAGTCTGAGCAGTGGCCCAGAGCTTTCTGAGGACAGAGGTGGGACAATCCGTTCCTTTCACAGAAGCTGTAAGTCTTACCCAAGCATTAATTTTGCTGCATAGGCAGCCTGTTCTCCCACAAAACACTGACTAAGAAGAAAAGGGGCCCAGAAAAACCAGCAGGGCCTGGCAGACGGCTTGTGGCTCCCTTGCCGCTTAAGGCCCTGAGGAATGTGGAGACATCGGCAGGGGCCGGGGAGAGTTTGGAAGGAGAGCTAGCTCTTTTTTCCTTTTTCTCTCTCTCTCTCTCTCTCTTCCTCTTTCTTTCTTTCTCTCTTTCTTTTCTTTCTTTTTTTCTTTCTTTCTATTATGAGGATAGTTAATGCTATGAATTAAACAAAACCTTTTATTTTCTTATAATCCTGATCGGAGACATGCATATTTCTAAATTTAAACATACTCTCCTATGCTGTCTGGGGAAAGGAAGCATTTTTCAGCCAAACTAAAAGAAAGGAAAGATACTCCCTTTTATTCTCTCACCAGTATTTCTAAAATCTTTTCCTCATGGATATCCATTTGCACATTGACGTTGAATAGTGGGAATGCAGTGGTGTGTAGCATACACAGCTGCAGCTTTGGACCTGTGGCTTTGGAGAAATGACTTATTCACTTTGCACTTCAGCGTATTCATCTGAATAATGGGGACAATAGTGTTGTCTACATCTCAGAATTTCTGTGAGCGTTCATCAAGATACCATAGAGGAGGGCCTGTTACATACTTCTTCCTAAGGGAAGGACTCTCATTTTTACTACCAGCATTGTTGTTGTTTCTGCATCCCTGGAGGGCCTTATTCTTCATCTGACCAAGGCGAAAAGGACAATATTCACTCTTTGGACTAGAAACAAACGCCCACACAATTCCAAAGTACTTCACATTTGGAATGATTTTACTAGGAACTCAAGAGAAGCCTCCTGTTCCACTTTGCCCACAAATGCCAGAGGAGGACTCCTCTGAGCGATGCCAAGGAGACAAATGAGAATGCCAGCTTAAATAAATGTTATCACAATCTCTGCAGGATCGTGATGTCTCCGATCCTTAAAAGTGTCTACTACAGGGTATTTATTATTCAGTGATAACAATAAATCGCTGCTTATGAAATCCAGGGAATGGAGTGTCGTGGAGGGGAGGAAGGACAGTACAGGGAGGAGAACTGCGAGAGACAGAGGTCCGGCCAGGCCCGGGCTATTAATCATCACCCTCCATTATTTCCCGAAGATTCATTCATTGTTCCATAGGTACCTAGAGGGTCAATTAGAGACCACAGACAGGCTTTTTCAAAGACACAGGAGGGTCAATTAGGCCCTCCTTATAATTTTCTGCTTTAACAGCAAATGCCAGCCTATCGTGCATCAGATGCAAGGGAGTTTGGAAATAAACAGGGTGCCTTCCCCTCCTCCTTTCAAAAAGAAAGAAGGAAAGATCCAACACAGAGAAATGGAGGCGCTCGGTGATGGGGGACATTTGGCTGGCCGGCCGTGGGGCTGTGGTTCAAGGAAGGCAAAGAAGATTTTATCACTGAGTGAGACTTGTGGGGAGCAGAGTTCCTGTGGGGTCAGAGCACCAGGAACGGGCAGGGAATTTCTATGATGGAGCACTCTGTTCCCGTACCTGAGGCGCTTCATTTATCTTGGGTGCCATCGTCACTACAATGGTGCGAGTGTACAATTATAAAGTGTCTGCAACCAAAGAGGCACCCGAAATCAATTGCAGTGGGGAACTGGAGTGACATGGGGTGAGTCACTGTGCCCACTGCTCTCCACGTTGAGGGAAGAATTCAACTCAAGGCACCGACACAGTATTTTGCACAACACTGCTTTTCATTTGTTTTCCCTGGGATTGGTGGACATATTTTGAAACACATTATGATAAAATAAAAAGAGGAAGGAAATCCTCCTAAGCAAGGAACAGAGAAGGAAACATGGAAGAGAGGTTGTCAGAAGTCCCTGCACTCCTGTTTCCACTTCTTTTCCGAAGTGGCTATTCGATGTGACCCTGTCCATTTCTGAATCCCTGATCTTGCTAACAGAGTGAAAGACCAGTCATTATTGTTGTTATTTGCCACCTCAAGACCCTGTCTACCTAGCTGCCATCACATAGAGATTTGGAAACAAAAGAGAAATGCTTTTAACGTGTGAAAAACTAATTCCAACTTTAGTGATTTTTTTTTTTTTTCCTCCCTTGGGCTCTCGGTAATACTTCTTAGCCCTGAAATTGTCAAATTCAGTCAGCAAATGCTTGCATGTGCAGGTGCTGTTCTAGGCGTTGGGGACACAGCCAAAAACAAGCGGCCAAACCCCGTGCTCTCTGGTTCTGGGATGCTGGAACCCTGGGCCCTCTGGGGCCTGTTCCGCTTCCAGGTTGTTTGTCCCGTATGAGTTTCCACAAAGGGAATGGGACTAAAGCTGATGACAATGAACTTGTGTCTATGACAGCCTTTGCTAAAACTGCTGAAAGCCACCTCATTTTTTATTTTCTCCACAAAGAGGACACGCATGTGTGTTCCTGTAGAGCAGGAACTGTGTGTTTTGCTCACTGCTGCTTTGTTTGAGCCTGGATTAGTGCTGGGCACGTAGTAGGCCCTCAATGAATATTTGTTGACTAACTGAGCTCACGGTTGTGGGGCTGTGATTCTGAAGGTCTGGGCTCCTTCCTGGCCTCCAGAGAAGGTCGCTTTCACCCCTGAGTGGCCATCAGCCCTAGCTGCTGCCGCCGCCCTCAGGGTCAGCTTTGTTTTCAACACTTTTGTTTTCTGATCCCTGGAAAAGAAGCAAGAAAATTTTCTAATACTTGGACTCCCCATCCTCATTTCCAACTCCTATCGTAGAAGTTGCAAGTTGACGGCCTGCAGATGTCTTCTGTTTGGTCTGCTGAAGTTTTGTTTTGTTTTTTTAAATGAAATAAATTAGTTGCCAACACTTTAAAAATTGGGAGACTTCACATCAAAATTAGGATTTCCTGCTGCTCTTAAAAAAGCAGATCTTGCATCATTTGCTTGTATCTGCATTTGGCACCAGTTGGCTGGACCTGGGTGGCGGCTGCCACTCTAGCTGGGGCATGCACCCTCTGGTTTTCTAAAGCACCCATCAGGCCCACTTCACAAATTGTAGGGGCTGCCTGGCCTCTCAGGCATTGGAGTTTGCATTTACACTAATTCATGCCCATCCACTTGCACCCAACTGTGTGGTGGCTTCTCAAAGGCCTCCCTGACTCCAGCCTCCAATTCCATGAGCTGCCCTCTGCCAGTATCACCACTCCTCAGCCTTGGCTCTGATCGTGATGGGAAAGGCAAGGCCTTTGTATGTGCACAGCCTTCTGCTTAGAATATCCCTTCTCCTTCACCAAACTAACTCTGGCTCTTCTGTAAGACTTGCCTGAAGGACTTTGTTGCTCATAGTCATATCTGGGGCATCCAGACAAGATCTGTGTCAGGGGGACACATAGTTTGGTCTGGCTGGAGCCTAGCTTGGGAGAGGAACAGTGGTGGAGAAAGGTGAGCCTAGAGACAGGGCTAAAGTCCCCAGGGGCCTCAGAAGTCCCGGAAAGAGTCTGGATCACATCTCCCTGGTCATGGAAAGCACTGGGGAGCTCTGTGGGTATTGTGGTATCTCACACATAACAAGGGGACTAAGCATGCATTTTAGAAGGGGCCCTCCAGCTTCTGCAAAGAAGGATAGATTTGCAGGACTGGCAGCAGGCGGGCTCTAGAATAGTCCAGGCAAGAGACCGTGGAGGTCAGAGTCAGGGAAGGATGTAGAATGAGACGTGGCTATTGCCTGAGTGAAGACGGGCAAGTAGATCCAATTCTAGCATGGCAGGGGGAAATAAGACACTATCTAGCCCCTCAATTTATGAAAATAACTTCCATTTCCCCCATTCCTTCGAAGCATGCCCTGAATCACCTTGGGATAATAATATGGTCTCTTATTAGAACACGTCAGCAAGCAAAGGCTCCGAGCGCAGCATGTGATTTTAAAGCAGCACTGTTAGCAAATAGCCACTGGCTTCATTTTTAGTGTGCATATATTTTTGTGTATTCCATGTGGATTTTCTTTTCTTTTTCTTCTTTTTATTTCTCCTCCTTAAGGGAAACTCCCTTCCCCCAGTACCTTTGCAGTAGAGTGTGCTTGCTAACTAATGACTTTAATCGTGTGAATATATAGCAGAAACGGACAGGACAATCCTCAGCCCATTCATCTTACAGACCCCAGGCGAATGGACACAAAACCAGTTTCACCCTCTTTCTCCTGCTTTATTCCGTATTCCACCTCGATTTATGTCTTGGCTTATGATCTGTTGCAGAAAGTGTAGTTCCCCAACTTCTCCCTGAATCTACGTTTTTCTATTTTGTCTGAAATCGCCAGGGTCTCAGGAATTTACGCTCATATTGCTTCAGAGACATTAGTGACATTGAAAGGCTGGTTTTTGTATGTGTGTAATTTGGGGTTTAAGAAGAAATTTACAAAGCCATTCTTTTTTTTTTCACCCATTTCTGCAGTTCAGAAGATTATGTTATTAGATGGTATTTGATACAAAAATACCCGTGGTTAAGATTTTTCTCCAGGTAGTAGTTTAGATAGAATCAGCCACTGCTACTGAAACAGGTACCCCTTGTAGAATCACTTCTGAGCTCTGTTTGCATCTGAAATCTTACTTGCTTTTCAGTATGACACGGCAGAGAAAAATAGTTTCAATTGTTGCTGATCTGGATTCACTGGCTAGCATATCATTACCATGATGAGTAATATTAATAATAAGTATTGTTTTAAAACTAATTCTTTAGTAATTAATGAAAAACTTAATGCAGCTATGATGATTGAGTTACCGTATTAAGAATTTTATACTCGGAAGGCATAGGCATGGTGAAAGTCAAAGAAATAAATAGGAGAAAATTTTATTTTAAAGCTGAGGTTGTTTTATGCTGGTTTATTTTGTTTTCTATCACTGTGTGACAAATTATCACACACTTAGCAGTTCCAATCAATACCCATTTATTAGCTACAGATCTGTGGGGTCAGAAGTCTGGACTCAGTGTGACTGGGTTCTCTGCTCAGGGTCTCATGAGGACAAATCAAGGGATTGGGGGAGCTACCTTCCTTCCTGTAGGCTCTGGAGAAGAATCCACTGCTAAGCTCGTTCAGGCTCCTGGCAGTGTGAGGTTGGGGCCCCTGTGTCCTTTCTGGCTGTCAGCTGGTGGCTGTTCTCAGTTCCTAGAGGCCACCCACATTCTTGACACTTGCCCCCCTGCATCTGCAAAGCCAGCAACAGAGACTCTCTTGTGCGTGGAATCCCCCTCATGCTTTGAATCTCTAACTTTTCTTGACTGTGATGTCTGGACTGAGATTTAAAGGGCTTTTGTGATTAGGATACTCTCCTTATCTTAAGGGCAACTGATTCGGAACTGTAATCAACATCTTCCCACTACTGCCTAGATTAGTGATGGACTGAATAACTGGGAGAAGCCATGTGTACACCATGGGCCAGGAATCTTGGGGCCTAACTTAGAATTTACCTATCAAAGACATATTTTTTTTTTTTTTTGAATAACAGAAACCAAAGCCTAGATCTTTTCAGAGACTTTTTTTTTTGTTTTTGAGGCAGAAAGCTTAATATTAAAGAAAGGGGGTACTTGAGGAAGATATAAAACATAAAGAAAGGATGCTGAGGTGGAGCACCCTGCAGGGAATCTAAAATTCGATTATGGACAGATGTGCCTTGAGTTGTGAGCCAAGCAAGCATGTTTGCCCAAAGAGGTGGAAGGGCATATAGCTATGGCTCCTGGTCTTGAGTTACCAGCAGGCAGAGCTCAGGCGAAAGTGTTTAGTCTCTCATATGACCTGATTTCAACTCATTATCTTCTCTGCGCCTCAGTGTCTCTGTCCAGAATGGGGTAACATTCCAGACTGCTGTAATAATGCCGTGGGTGCTCAGTTATTAGGCCCTAGTGAGGCATACAGAGGGCACTCAACAAATGTCCCTTCCCATGTCCTTTTCTCCAATAGAATTGTCAAATAGATAAGATACTAAACCCTGCATTTGGTCCAAGCACTCTGCAAATTGCTAACTTCTCAAACTTCTCCACGGCCGAACACGGAAGGGGCACAGGAGAAGGAACAAGGGCCCGAGAGGCCTGGGAGTGTTGCCTCCAGCTCCCACAAAATTCCTCTGAAATCTCATTCTATTTCAAAAATGCATGCGTACTCTGTATCCCACTCCTAATATCGCCTTGTTGTGTTCATATATGAACTAGCGTTTTCATCACTTACTAATCACAATCCCACCCCAGGAACAGATGTGTCTTCCCTTTGTTCTCGCTTCCCCCGACATCGGTCAGGCCAGGGCGTGCCGTCTAAGGTGAAACCCCCTCTCCAGTTCATGTACATGCCCGTCATGTACTTGCCGGACCCTGAACTTGTGGGCTTCTTGCATGTTTGCTGTAGGTGCTGCACTTGCCTCCCCCTGGGCTGAGGCTGCTGGACATATCACATCCCCACCTGCCATCAGAGAGGCCTGGTACCATGCCTGGCTCTTTGTGAGATACCTACACCCAGCCAGTAGCTGCATCCCTTCAAGGGCAACTGTACCCACTGAAAATCTGATAGTTCCATTTTACAGGGATGAAAGCATGCAAGCCAGGAGTCGTGATCTTTGACAGGGGGAAACCATGTCAATGGCATTGCTGAGCTCTTTCATGTCATAGCAGAAAAGCGTGAGCCTGTCCCGGGTACAGAGTCATCACATCCCATAGCTTAGCAACGTGGGAGCTCCACGATAAGGAGGTGACACACAATCAGTTAATTACATAAAGAGAACTCGAGCAAACTCAACAGCTTCTTCCCCTGCCATGTGCCGCGCAGATCCCTCTGAAAAGGATTACAGATGTTCTCTTTTCTTTCTCATCCCTCCCCCTATCTTTCTTTCTTTGCACCCACGGCGCTCTGCACTTCAAGCTAAATATAATGTATCTGATTTCCCATCATACATACTAATCAGGTTTGAAAGTTGTCTTGTGAGGCTTTAAAAAGCTAGCCAAGAGCAGTGCGATTTCTCCAAAAGGATGTCTGCAATCAAGATGATTACATGGGAAAATAAATCATAATTTATATTGCTGAAAATGTCATTTGCAAAACACTTTGACAATACTTTCCTTTCAGTCTATTTTCCTGTGTATGGGGTAAGTGCTGCCCTTCTGCAACTTTCTTTTTATTTTATTTATTTATTTCTTTTCAATGTTCTGAATATCACTGAAGCAATTGAAGTTTCAGGGCAGTATGGGGTGGTTTAGGAACACAACTGACAGGCATTAAAGCCCAAAATTGAACAATATCAACATAGAAGAGAGAATCCAAAGATAGTCTGTATTTAGGATATAGGCACTTGTACACACTTTTTTTTTTTTTTTTTTACCCCCCATTGAAATAAAACTTAAAAAGGTAGACTTTTAGAACCAAATGACTTTTAGGAGGCCATCTCTTTTCTGCCCAGTTGCTTTCGGGTTGAATAAACTATATTAAATTACCCAAGAGAATTGATTAGTGATCTGAATCATTGATATCCCCTGATATTAAGAACTATCTCTCATTGTGTCCAGGTTGACAGATAATTAAATTCACAAATGCCAACAGTTGATATCTGCAGTGGATGGTAAAAATGGCCACCAAATCTTCCCTCTCATCCTTGCATGGTGAAGTTGTACATCCTCCCCTCCAAAGGTGGAGTCATGTTCTCCACTCCTTGAATCAGCATACCCTGTGGCACTTGCTTCGACCCACGGGGCATTTGCAAACCTGACACAAGCAGAGGCTTGGGAAGTGCTTCTGCACTGGGGCCTGCCCGCTCGTTGTGCTTGGAACCCTTCCACTTCTGGTTTGTGAGCAAGCCTGGGCTGGCCTTCTGGGTGACAAGAGACATGCAGCCATTTTGCCACATTGTCCCAGCCAAGAGCCAGCCAGAGCTGGAGAGGCAGAGCTGCAGAGACACCTGGATAGGGGACACCTGCCCAGCTGGAAGTATGTGCCGTGGGGATATTAGAGAAATTGAGGCTCCTTGAAAATGTGGTCTCTCTCTCCCAAGGATCAGGCAACAGTGCCTAATGGGAGTGGTAGAGAGTGAGTGTCAACACAGAGGACTCAGGAGAGGCCCTCAGAGGAATCTGAGGTCCATGTCATGAAAAGACCTGCTTTTCCTGAGCAATTAATTTCTTTTTCAATCTAAACTTCACATCTGATAGTATTTTCTTCTTTTCTCTGGTGACTAGGGAGCTCAAAAACAAATTTTTAATACCCTTCTCCCTGCTTCCAGCAAAGTCATTGTGCCATGTGGTACCTCTCTGGCAGCTAATTTTACTTGTTTTCTTTATTTTTTTTCCTCCTCCTCCTCCTTCTTTTTCTATTGTTTCCTTGACCCTCCCTCTTTTGCCTCTTCCTTTTATGTATTTTATATAAAATAAAATGCCATCTGAAATCCCCCCTCCTTTTCAATAAGGCAGGTAGAAGATAAAAACTAAACAAAACAAAAAATAGATACACCGTGAAATTGTTCAAGCTTTAGGAACTGTGCGAAGAGTATAGGCAGGTTCTTGGGCTGTTCCCTCCCTACCAGCTATAACTGGAGAGAACCTCACTTTGTCTATTCACTCATTCATCAGAGGCAGCACAGCCGACTTCAGAGTCTGTGGTTCTACATTTTAATTCTGGGTCCACCACTGTATTAGTTTCTTTTTGCTGCTGTAACAAATTGCCAAGAACTTAGTGGCTTAAAACAATACATGTTTATTATCTTGCAGTTCTGAAAGTCGTAAGTCCAAAATCAATCTCACTTAGTCAAGGTGTCAGTAGGGCTGGTTTCTTCTGGCAGGTCTAGGGGAGAGTCTGTTTTCCTGCAGTTTTCAGCTCCTAGAGGCCACCTGCATGCCTTGTTCATGGCACCTCCCTCCATCTTCAAAGCCAGCAGCATCTCATCATCACATCTCCCTTGCTGACTTGCTTCTGTTGTCCCATTGCCTTCTCCTAATCTGATCCTCCTGCCACTGTCTTACAAAGACCCTTGTGATGACATTGTGCCCACCTGAATAATCCTGGGTGATCTCCCCCATCTCAAGGTCCTTAACTTAATCATGGGATCAAAGTCCCCTTTGCCATGCCACATAACATAATCTCAGATTCTGGGGATTCGAATGTAGACATCTCTTGTGGGGAGTCATTATTCTGTCTACCACAACCACTGGTTCTGGGCTTCAGGTTCCCTCATCCATAAAGCAGGGATAATAATATCCTACAGGCTATTTTGGGAAGTAGAAAATATAAGCTTTATCAAAAGGAGAAGCTCAATGATTGAAGTTTCTCTTCTAAAGCTATCCCAGGGCCCATCTTTCAGGGCTAAAATGTGGGCAAGGCTATCACATTTTTCATCCACCCAACAGTCATTGAATTAATACTGATCCATTGGCTGTTGTCTTGTCTGCTTGGGCTGCTATGACAAAATGCCATAGACTGGGTGGCTTAGTGGATATTTATTCTCATAGTCTAGAGGCTGAGGAGTCCAAGTTCAAGGTGTGGGCAGATTCAGCATCTGCCAAGAGCCCACTTCCCAGTTCCCAGATGGGTACCTTCTTGTGTCCTCCCATGGCAGAGAAAGGAAGGGTTCTATTCTCTTTCTCTTCTTAGAAGAACATTAATCCCATCACGGGAGCTCCTCCTCCTCCAAAACCTCATCCACAACTAAGTGCCTCCCAAAGACCCCACCTCCAAATACCATCACATATGAATTTGGGGGACACAGACATTCAAGTCATAACAGCTATCTCACCCACATTTCTACTTAGTGATTCAAAAATAGCAAGTATAAGGAGAGAGCCCTGTGGCTTTCTCAGTTCCACCAAAAACAGGCTGCACCATCATGGGATTGTATCTTCTCCTCTCTGATCTTCTGTGGTCCCATCTGTAAGACGTAAGACCTAAACGTGAGGCTCTGGAAGGTTCTGAGAACCAAATGAAACCATCTGTGCCAAGGTTGGGCAGGTGTCTATGCTTAGAAGAAGCAGGAAGGTGTGGTTTATACCTCCTGAGACTTCACAGACCTTCCTTCTCCTGTAGGCAAAAGCCTCTTGGGATGTGGCTCACAATAGCACAGTCAACAAATGGGAAATTTTAGTGGCACCAAAATGGGTTTCACTTCCTTCTCCTAGAATCCCTGCCAGTAAGGCGGAGACATACAGTTAATTGAGCACTGATAGAGTACCAGGAACATGCTTTTTGTGCACTATTTGCTTCATCAATCAGAGTAGGGCATGGCTGTCATCAGTTCACAGTTGAGGGAATCGAAGATCAAAGGGGTTACGTCTCTGAATAGTAGCAGTAGCAGCAGCAGTATCGATAGCAATCATAATAGTAATTAAAATTACAGCAACCACCAGAGTTAACATAGCAGAAACTCACATTTATTGTGTGTTTTCTGTGTGCTGGGCACAAGGCTGAAGTTATACATTCGTTATTTGTTTATCCCACCCTATGAGGTAGGTGCATTCATCATCCCCTGTGTCAGATGAAGAAACTGAGGCTCAGAGTGGCCCAGTGATTAGCACAAGTCCCACCCTGGTGAAGGCTGTGATTGACAAAAGCCCATTTTAAGCCTCCATCATCTCAAGACCCTTTCATGAGGCTGTGCTGGGCACCAGAGCCTTCCTTCTTCCGCTGCCAAGGAGTGGGGTTTGTTTTGCTCTGAAAGGTCCCCGAGCTCATTCCAGACTGGCATATATTTGAAGGGTGCCCTTTGCTGTATAACTGGGACAAAGGAGAACCAACTGGCTGTTCCCCACTGGCTGTGGAAAGTTCCACTGATCCTCATTGCCTTTGTGGCTGAGTTGCGGGGGAAAAAAAGGAGAAAGTTTTCTTCCCGCAACTGTGCCTTCCAGCCGGGATGGTCTCGAGGAGGCCCATTACCAGGCTGGAGTGACAGAGTGTGGCGAGCCTGCAGCTCATCCCGTGTCTAATGGAACAGAAACGAGCACCCTACTGCCCTTGTTTTCCAGTGGCTCGTCCGGGGCTCTGCGAGGTTTATTAATCTTGGCGTATAATGGAAAATGTGTTGCCGTGTTAAATCTCGAGCCACTGTTCACTACTCTGAGGAGTGAAGGCAGCAGGAGTCTTCGTCTTATTTACACACAGTGCCTGCGAGAGACACTTAGGGCAGAAGAACGCCTTCGTAAAAATCCATGCGGAATTTGAAAGCGCGCATTAATGCACGTGACCAGATGGTTCTAAAATATGCCACTTTAACCAAAAATCATCCTCTGAGAAACTCTTCTGAAGAACATCGACTGTGCATAATGACTGCCTTGAGTAGGGTCATAATTTTAGAAAATGTATGAGGTATGGGATGAAGATGAGGGAAGAAAATGGTTCCTACTTATCATTATGTTGTCCCTCCAAAAGCCTGCATGGGAAAGAAAAAAAAAATTTCGCCCAATGCAAGAACCGTGGCAATACTTAGACCATTGAGAATCGCTTTGAGTTATTACCCAGAAATTGCTAACCACTTCTTTCTAAGTTATATACTTAAAAAAAAAAAAAAAAAAAAAGGTTTCCAACTTCTTAAATGCCAGAAACAAGCAGCAGTTAGTTAGATGTCACAATATTAATACTAGTGTCTGCAAATATGTTCTTAGGTCTGTTTTCTGCTTGTGTCTTACAAGTTGTAAGAGCTATCAGTAGAAGCATCTAATAATCTGAACACTGTCATATTTACACTTGAGGTCTTATTATCCACTTCCCCCTTAGCTATGTAAACAGACGCATAACCTACTTTGGATTTACCCAGATAGTGCTTGTTGCAGACACCACACACATTGAGATTGGAGGCTCCCAGGCGTCAGCCTCTCAGGGCGACTCATTATACAGGGAGTAGTAGAGTGCTTCTCGGGTTAGCCATCACTGTGGGGCAGGAGGAGCTACCTAATAGGTCACATTGGCTGACGAATGCTCAGGTGGGCAAACCATTGTTTAAAATTACAAGAGATCTGGGGACTTTTAAAATAGGAACCCTATGAGGAGAAATGTGACTTTCCTTAACAAAGATGTACTGTTTCCCCCCTCAAAAAAAGGTTAGAAATAGAAAAGTGGTTCTTTGTCTCTCTACATTGTGATTAAAACAAATGAGTGCATTTTCATTATATTAAAGCAGTGTTTTCCTTTATAAAACTTTCTGTTTCACATTACTGTTCAAGCCCGACATCCACATTTGAGTTTGTTTAAAACGTTACCATTTTGTTGACATTCACCTGTATGTTTTCAATGGGTCATATCTTGTCATTTATAATATACTTCTTAAGGAGCAGTTGGAAAAAAGAAAGAAAAAAAAGAAAAAATGTTAAATGTTAATGATTCCTTTCCTAACTGCAATTTTGTCAGCTCCGTTTTGTACATATATGATTATGAAGCAATTTGCATGAAATTTACACCTTTTCAAATTTTGAAAATTGCCTTGTTGAAAAAGAATCGCTGCACTTCTCAATACCACACTGATTAATCACAGTTATAGAGTAGACATAACATTTTTATTAAACTCTCAGTGAGCAGGAAAATTAGCACTTCCTGCAATAACGATACTAATTTCATTAGTGAACATTTTCATTTATAAAGTGCTTCTTCCTTATCTTGAACCTTTTATCTTTTTCTTATTGACCAAAGAGAGGGCATATCTTTGGGAGCCGGTAATAAACCATATTCGTAATATGATGTGACCTCATCGACAAGCTGCTGCTTCTAGCTGATCATCTTCCTTGGTCGTAAATACCCATCGGTACCTCTTGTCACATGGTGCTCTTTGAGCTTCCTCTTTGAATTTCAAATGTGATAAGAGATGGTTTCCATCCTTAAGAGCTTGCAATGGGGATGGTTATTGGCAAGATTAAAACTCTAAAACTATCAGGTGGATATAAAGATAAAGAAAACACAATATTTTGTTGATTGATGTTCATATAACTTCTTTATTGAATGCTTTTAATAAAGGGGGAAGGCAGGAAAGAAGGCAGGAGAGCCTGTGGCCCTATTTGCCTCTTTAGAAATTGAACTATGCAAAAAGAAAAAAAAAACTTAGGGTGAACTATTAAGGTAGGAGATAAGAACTGCTGGATTAGGGGTCTGGGGCCAAAGTGTTTTTCACATATAAATTTCCAGTCCCACCAAAGGTCCTTTCTGAAACGTAGTGCTAGATCAACTAGTACAACAATTATTTATTGACCACCTTCCTATTAGAAGCCAGTTGCTGCTCAAGGTGCCAAGGACACAAAGGTGAACCCCCAGACAAACCAGGGGCCTCCCCCGGCAGAGTTTATATTGTCAGGGAGCAAGGCATGAAACAAGCGAACACCTAGATAAAATGTATTCCAAGGGTGATGCATGTTCAGGAGCAGACACATATGGCGCTGGACTAGAAATGGGGGG
The DNA here is from genome assembly GCA_004363605.1 of Indri indri. Taxonomy (NCBI): domain Eukaryota; kingdom Metazoa; phylum Chordata; class Mammalia; order Primates; family Indriidae; genus Indri; species Indri indri. The sequence goes on along the minus strand of RJWJ010005614.1, from coordinate 34,198 downwards.
CAGGGGTGGAGGGGGGGGCGGGCTCTACAAAGGATGGCCAGGTGGGGTCGCGGCTTCAAAGGTGAGAAGGAGCTGGCAAGGTAGAGAGCCAGAGTAGAGTGTTTCAGGCAGAAGGAACAGAAAGCGAAAAGGCGCCCTGTCAAGGCAAAGATTATTCATTGTTGAAGAGATTGCGTTGACCAGAGGACTGATTCATGTGCCCTTTGATTTTTAAATTTAGAATTGAGGTCTGCGTTTGAAGGGAAATATTGATCCTTTCTTTGTGTCTGCATGGGAAAGCTGTATATACTCAAAGTAGAAGAGAAATGGACATTTCTGAACACCCACGGGGGGACAAAGGGACAGTGACAGATTCTAAATGTTAGTAACACAGATAACTGTTTCTTTATATGCCAGTTTTTAAAATGTGTTAATGATATAGCTTACAAATATTATAAATATAAATATAAGCTTATTTACACATAAGCTTATTATATATAAAAATATAAATGCCGGTGATGGCTTAGAAAGGTAAATGACTTGCTCAAGGTCATACCACCAGTAGACTTGGGAGCCAAGATTAATTACATATGACTTTGTGAAATTTCCCATTAAAAATACTCGCGCAGATGCGCACGCACGCATTCATTGCGTACGTTATAGTTTAACAGCCATACGTTTGTTGGATGTGTTACAGTTTAACTTCATTAATAACTTTTTCTGGGCTTAGGTCTTATTTTGCCAACTTGATATATAGATTTAAAAGAGCAGTTGCCTGTCTTGGAATTCTGATTGTCCTGCAAAAAGTATCATGTTATTGAAAACATGCTCAAACTCATCAATTAGAAGGCATGGCAATTAAAACAACAATAAGGCATTATTTCACACTGACCAGACTGGAAAAAAAAAATGTAGTAGTGTAGGAATCAAAAGTTTGGCAAGGATACGGAGAGGCAGGAAATTTTATACACTGCTTTTGGGAGTGTAAACCGATACAGCCATTTTGGAAGATATTTTGGTATTACCTAATAAAGTAGTATTTAACAACCAAAGCAGTTTCTTTCCAACGAACATGCCTTAGAGAAACCCTCGAGAGCTAGGAGAAGTTTAAGAATGCTTCTGGAGCATTATTTACGATAGCAAAACACTGAAGACTCCACAAAGGCCATCCACAGTAAAGTGGAGAAATCATTAGTGGAATACTAGATAGCAGTGAAAACGGTTGAACTACCAGGACCTGCATCAGCACAGAGGGATCTCAAAAACAAAATGTGGAATTAAAAAAAAAAAAAAAGAAAAGAAACAGTTACATAAGAGAATATATACAGTATAATTCAATTTGTAGGAAGTTTAAAATGTAGGCAAAACTAAACATATTGTTTGAGGATATATGAAAAAACTATAAAGACAAGCAGGTGGATGAATAACACAGAATCTGAGCCAGGGCTGCCCCAGGTGTGTGGTGGGGAGAAGAGAGTGCTGTCATGGGGAGAGAAGCACAGGGGACGTATGACAGGAATATTTCTTAAGCTAAGTGACAGGTACCTCAGTAGTCATCCTGTATATTATTATTTAAAGTGCACATAAATTACTTCTACAAACTCTTTTGTTGTATGTGGCACATTGTATATTATTAAAAAATCTGCCTTCAAGATTACAAGTTTAAGAAATGCTCTGGTACCTTGAAACTAAATTAGTTGTCAGATGCTTGGCTATTTTGTTTCTTCTTTTTAGCTTTGACCCACAGTGAGATTTTGCCTGATGAAAAAAATGCAAGTGTAATATTGCTCCCTCTCCCCTGTGACTCGAATTTCTCCATATTCCAATCCATCCTATGTGTTAGATGCATCTTCCAAAAACACAATCTTTGCCATGCCACTCCTGTGCTCAAAAACATTCCATGGCTCCCTGTGACCTCCAGAACCAAACCCACACTGCTCATCTTGTTATTCCTTTTCCCATTGTACTCTCTGGCTCACTAATTTGTTCACTATTTCAGTACATTTTCTTGTGTATACTTCTGTGGTCAGCCCCCAGACGGGTAGCGGGGATGCAGCAGTGACCCGTGAACTCACGGCTTTCATCAGGCTCATCTGTTTGCTGTCCTTCCCACGCCATCTGCTCATTCTCGATCTCCAGTTGTATACACTCCACAGTCTACTTTATCATTCCTTCTTCTTGCAACATAAATTAACACACATTTTGCAGCTTAATGCAACAGACATTTGTTATTCCATAGTTTCTGTAGGTCAGGAATCTGGTTACGACTTAACAGGGTCCTCTTCTTAGGGTCTCACAAGGTTGAAGTCAGATATTGGCCAGGCTGTATTCTGATCTGATAGCTTGATTGGGAAAGAATCTGCCTTTAAGATCACTCAGGTTACTGGCAGACTTCATTTCCTCACAGCGCTTTGACTCAGGGCCCTGGCTTCTTGCTGACTGCTGGATAGCAGCTGGAGTTAGCCCCCAGCTCCTAGAAGGCACCCCTAGTTCCTTACCACGCGGGCTCTTCCCCCATGGCAGCTAGCCTCAAGCCAGCAAGAAGAGTCTCTAGAGCAAGCAGCAAGAAGCCCATGAGAGTCTCTTGGCCAGAAGATCTATCTTCTAAAGCTACCCTCTATGTTGTCACATGTGGCAGGATTTCTTTCTTTTTTACAGCTGAATAATATTCTATTGTATATATGGACCACAATTATTTTTATCCATTCCTGAAACTGGCGGACATTATGCTAAGTGAAATAAGCCAGGCACAGAAAGACAAATACTGTATGATCTCACTTATACGTGGAATCTAAAAAAAAAAAAAAAATCAAACTCATAGAAGCAGAAAGTAGAATGGTGGCTGCCAGGCCCCGGGCTGTTGGGGAAGTGGGAAGACGTTGATGAAAGGTCCAAACTTTCAGTTATTAGATGAACAAGTTCTGGGCATCTAGTGTACAGCACGAGTGGTGGTGAATGTATTCGCTTGATTTTGGTAATCATTACATAAATCAAAGCATCACGTTAGACACATTGAATGTATTCAATATTTATTTTTCAATTAACTGGTTTTTTAGAAGTTGCCATCTAAAGCCTTCAAGTTAAAGCCAGAAGATTTTGAGGTAGGACTTTGCATATGTTAACTGCAGTTCTGAAGCCTCATGCAGCTGGGATAAGAAATCACCTCTAGGCTAGTTCCAACCAAAGGAGGTGATGGGCAGACAACACATGCAGACTGGCCTTTTTGTTTGTTTCTTTTCAAAGGAGAGTTGTTAGACCATTGAAGACTAGGGTCTCCCTAATACTGTTCATACTAGGCATTTAGAAAATATTTGTTTAGAGTACATTTGGCTATAATAGCCTTATTTCTACGTTGTCAGATGCTCTGAGGGTGTGACGTTAGTCTTACATCTATCCAGTAATACTCTATAGAACTCCTGAGGGATGCTCAAGAAACCAAGGGGATTTCTGCATCGATGGCAAAAAGACCCAAATGGTCTGATTTTACCCCATCCTAACATCCCTTGACTTAAGCTTTGATTCGGTACTGGGACATTGATCTTCTCCATTGCCTCCCGGAGGTCACACATTTGACAAATATTTAGTAAGCACCTACTATGTGTTTAATGCTCTCGTAGACCATGAGGTAGTTTTAAAAGCATAAGCTGAATAATGGATAGCACCCTCAAAAAGCCACTGTCTGTGTCTTGATTATTTTTAAATTAAATCAAATCACAAATAACTCCATTTACTTTCAACCTGAAGATAGTGAAGTTATCAACATATGATGCCTCTCTACACTTTCAGATGGAAAATGCCTAGGTAAATACTGTGAAGAACATTTTTAAACATGTAAAAAAATCAATTTTCATAAGGTTACATGCTTTTACCTCTTTATATAAAACATGCTATATTAAAAGAGAGATTAAATTTTACTCTGTGGAGTAAAATGCAAACACAAAATTATTTTTTCATTTTTCAGAGCATGCACTGGATTATCATTTATTTATGAGGCTTTTTTTAATCTAGAATATATGGAAATCTTTTCTTGAAGCACAATATAATATTGAATTGGGAATGTTGTCTGACAGTTTCCCTCTTACAGTTGCATAGAATGACTCTCCTGTATGAATTTTTTAAAGAAACTTCAATATACTCTGCATTTGAAAGGGAAGAAATAATCGCCATAATCTTGAGGAATCTTTTAAATGCCCTCCCTTCCGGTTCTTCTGTGTTTCCCCACCTTTTCTGCAACAAATAGTGCCTCCTTGATTTTTCAGAATTCACAAAATATCTACTTTTCTTTCTTTTGTTCAAAATTTATACTCCATAATTGAAGTTCACCTCCCAAAAGATATTGCTCAGTTCATCAAAGAGCTATGAAGTGATTTCTATTTGTTTCTTTTGCACATTTTCTGTGTTTGGAGGCATTGGGCTTGAAAGGGTAGGGTAGTAGTGTCCATTCTCCATGAGGCAGGTGTCTTTCCATTTCAGTTTCTTTAAATGTATATGGTGAAGCTACTCAACCGTGGAAGCAGGGACCACATGAAAATGCTGACTTGGGCATCTTAATCTTTTCCCAAGAATCCTCCCAAGGTTAGCTCCTCTGTGCCATCCCTACACACACTACCATCTGCTCACCTTTGTATGGCTTTTTCCATCCCATTTTCACTCTGTGAATTATAATAGTTAGCTATTGCTGTGTAGGAAACAACCCCAAAATGCACTGATGGGTCTACAGGTTGCCTGTGATGACCTTGCTCCACCCGTTTCGTTCTGGAGCTCAGGCTGAAGGCGGAGTGATGAGTTAGGGCACATTCTTCCTATGATGCAAACTGGTAGCCTCCACTGTCTTGTTAAGGGCTAGACTCAGACTTAGTGTACTATGGTGCTCTCATTGACCAAAGCCAGTTATGTGTCCAAGACTAACTTCAGATAAGGATTTTACACCTTCCACAGAGATGAGAGGATGGAAAATGAATATTTGCTGAACAGACTTTCTGTCTAGTCTTTTGGATTCGGTGGTAGTGGGATGTTGGCACAAATGCCAACCTCTAGCATTCATGCCCTAAGTTCCAGCACTCCTACCATGAGCTAAGGGTGCCCTGACCCTGAGCTCATCATTTAGCGGGCTCACCTTTCATCCAGCCCTGAATTCACCAAGAAGGAAGTTCATGCAGCCCTGGGTCTGATTCCTTGCTTTGGAGCCACACGAGTTACAGTTCAATTCCAAACTCCTCCACTTCCCAGCTTTGGGACCTTGGACAATGAAGTTAACCTTTCTGGGCTTTAGTTACTAAATCATTTAAATGGAAATGATTATATCCATCCTTTTTACCTTCATTAAGACATTTTGGATAATTCCCCAGTTCATAGCTCTGGAATGCCATGTGTTGGCACTCTCTTTGACTGATCATCCTAGCAGTCTTGGGGAAGCTGCCGCTTTGCAAAGAATCTGTTGCTAGGGAATGTCAATGATATGACTTTCAATTTAGCACATGCACAGGTGACCTTGTTTGGGCTTGTGCCATTGGTAATTCAGTTTCCAGATTTTACTTCGGCAGAATGTATTCAAGTATGGTTTTTGCTATCAATTGTACCTTTACGGCCAAAGTTCTTCCAAATAACCAAGACTCGCTAATTAATATTTTCACAAGAACACTTGTCACGTAAGTCCAGAATTCAAGGGAAAAAAATATACAGGCTTTGTTCTTGTAGTCACTTTATAATATATTTGGGCAACATCACTTTGACCACCTGTTTTAGAAAGTGCTTAGATACTGTCTGACCTTAATATAAGACAATATGCAACAATTAAGCTGTTGCTGATGCTTTTTTGCCTTTTTGACAATTAAAAATAATCTCAAACCACTGGAATAGTCTCTTGCCATTAAATTGCATATTTATCTATAAATATGTATGCACACTAAATTATATATAACATATATATATATATGTACACACACATCAAATTTAAAAAGATAGATACATAGATAGGTAGTTGTTATGAATCATGTGAAAGAAATTTATTCCAGCCATGGTCATTTGGAAAAAGATCAATATGATACATCAACATTATAAGTAAATGAAAATGAATACAACCTCATGGTTTTTCTGAAAGCATGGTTTTCTGTGTGGCTTCCAGAATTGCACCTCTGACACCTGGAACATGTATTGTGTGCTACAGAATATCTGTCTGTGAACAGGTTTAATGGTGAGGGTACATCCCCCTGAATGCATATCACCTATAATGCTGTTATGGCTTTGTCGATTGTTAATACTACTTATGAGCTTCCTTGCTTTTCAGAAACCTCTACCACAAAAGAAGTAATAACAGTAGTAAGGTTATATCATTCCTCCTCTGCATTTTTTTCCCTTGCCCTTTTCATGGTTTTTTGTTTTGTTTTGGTTTGGTTGGTTGGCTTTCTTTCTTTGTTCATATTGGCAGCCATCATCATGTTTGGTTTCTTTTTTTTTTTTGGTTCTGTTTTTCTTTCCGTTTCTATTTTTGGGGGCTGTTAAAAATCCATTTAATGATTCAGTAATAATTATGAAGTTCTTCTTTGTGGGTGTTATTTTACTAAGCACTGGGGATGAAAGGGCAGGTTTTGCTTTGTTCTTAGCTCACAACTTAGTCTAGGAGGTAGATATTTATATAAATTGCAGCGTAGTGTGACGGAATCTGTCGGAGGTATGGGCATAGAATAAGAGTTGGGAGAGGGAGGTTGGGCAGGTTCCAAAGAGGAGGTGATATCTGAGCAAAGTTGAAGGGCAAACAGTTCACCAGGCAAAATCAGGAAGGGTCGCCAGCCTGCGGGTTACAGGAAGGGAGGGGTGTGGGGTATTCTTTAAGGAATGTAAACCAGTAGGTAGGAAGTAGCAGAACTCTAGGCTGGTGAAGGAGAAAGACCTCAAGAGAGGTGCAGTGATTTGCAATGGGAGCATGGAGGTGGTATTACAGTTAAGAAAGGGAAGCCGGCCATGCAATCCCCAAATGTAGACGTGTGGAATCGGGAAGTTGACCAGATCTCAGAGGTCATCTCTTTCTCTGTCTCATTACAGATGGAGAAATGGGCCAATTATTGAGTCTCTGCCTCTTCTTTGTTTAAGAAAACAAATACCATGTGCCTTGCAAAGTAGTTGCGAGAAATGAAATAAGGGAATAATGTATTTAAATCTCTTAGAGTGATACCTGAAACAGGTATCACTCTTAAGTTTCTCTTGTACTCAAAATGTGGCTGCCTTGAAGACTCCCTGAAACCCAAGAAAAGTGTTTCCATTTCACTCCAAATCACAGACTTCAGTTCTCAGTGTTAAAACCCTGGTGCCCATGAGGGAGTCTTCTGGATGATACACAGTGTTTAAGGCGCAACGGTGTTGAGTAGCCTGGTGCTTGCGCTTCTGTGTGCTCCTGCTTTCTCCACCAGACTGGAAGCTCTTTGAAAGCAAGGGTCACATTTGCTGTTTCCTTTGCCAACAGAGGGTTTCAATCAGTGCTGCGCACCGATTACAGATTGATTGCCTCTGTGATTCCAAATAAATAACACCTTTTTGGATCTGGGCGAGCTCATCAGAAACAAGGATGCCTGGCAGATGCCCAAAGGTGTTGGCCAGCTGCCCTGTCACGAACAAATTGCCAAATGAAAGGACTGCACAAATGGCACAGAAATAATTTCTTTAGGATAAGCACACTTTTCTACCACATTAGCTTTATAATCCAAAAGCTCTGGTATTAGTAAATGATAGAAGCAACTTTTGTGACACTATCTAGTTTGCAGAATATATGGGGAATATTAACGTTAAAATTCAGCTTCGTGAAGAATGCAGTGGTGAGAAAATGAAGAGAAAGAGCAGTCTTCTGTGAGTTTTCTAATTATTCATTTAATAATGCCGTTCATGATGGCCTTCAGCAGAATGAATTCTTCTCTTGGTAGCTTCTATGCCTCTCCCACCTTAAACGTATTTTGTAATTTCCTTTGGTGGTACCTGCCCACCCAGGCAGTAATTCTCGGTCATAAGTCTAGATTAGTAGATATCTAAACGATACCTGTGAACTTTACCGTATGACTTTAATCATTGAAAATCAGCCATTAGCCATATTAAGAGTTGGTTTGGTGGTTTAAAAAAAATTTTTTTTAATATAAGAGCTTTCTTGGTTATATTCTGTTGTTAATTGCTGTTGTATATCCTTCATGTGTGGTATATAGCATCATATAGCAAGTATTTTAAAAATATTTATAATTCTGATCTTATAAAGAAAAAAGTTACATATGGTCATTTGAACTAATTGCTAAAATGACACTACATTAATTAGATAATTAAGGGTCTTGAGCATGTGGCTATTGTATTCATTGGGCTGGAAGCCAACGTTTTCTATAGCTGAGAAAATGGGTTAGCATAATTCAAAATTCAATTGCTGTACCCTTTTTCATATGAATAGATAATACAGAATGAGTCTTAAATCTGGATTGGAAAAACTAACAGGAACTGGTTTTATTTTAATTGAGTTTTAAAGCACTTCTAGGCCATCTCATTGTCTTTATAGTTTAACCCTTTGCAGTCGTGACTGCCTGCCTGCTGGTCTTGTCATCGCACACGTTAATGACTATGATCTTTCTAGATTTATTGGAAACCTCTAGGAATATGTTCTTTACCAATAAATACCTTGAAGCATGAAACCAAAGTCTCTGTCCTTTGTCTTTCCCTCCTCATTGGGAACAGATGCTGCCCATGGATTGAAATATTTTACACCAGTACATTTTCTAGGTGCCTTAACTTATCAAGGTTATTTGTCAGGAAAATTATCTCTTGTAACACCAGGTTTCATACCTTTAGATGACAGGACTTAATACAAAAGTTTTTCCCATACCAACTAGTAGTGTAAGTTGATTTCATATCCTTTTATTTTATAAAGTTTTGCTTATCCGGTTTGTCATTCCCTATTTGAAATTAAAATGTGTGGTCTCAAGATGACCTTAAAGTAACTGACCCCCAAATCTAATCACTTCTAGCGTCTGTGAAAATCGACAAATATGTCAGGTGTAACTTAGGGCATCAAAACATTGTTTTAAATATTTCATTTGTAGGCAAGGCAAAGATCATTTTCGGGTTAGTCCTCCGAGAAGGAACGTTGGGTGCATGAACGTCTTTGGTTTCTGTGCTCTATAATCGGCACTCATTATCTATGGGTTTATATGAGCAGAAAATGTACAGTTATATGTTCTGCATGAGTGAATTATTGATTGGATTTACGGCCAGAAGAATGTTCCTAAGTGGTCAATACATGGCCAAAGTGTGTTAGGTGAAGGTAAAAATAAAGTAAGATCTATACTTTTGATGGCAATTGCTGTTGGGTTGTGTTATGCTTGTCATTTGAGGTTATTGTTGAATATAGATAAAAATGTTAATTATACTAACAGATGAAAATGTGGCATCCAAGCATATGCCTTATAAATAGGAAGTATCAATGTTTTCTTATATGTAGAGATTTATCTTTTCAAAAATTACATCCTTTGTATTAGCTAACATGGACTGGCTTGCCTACATTCTCTTTTGGTGTATAAGTACAGTTTAAACATTTAGATACATTTAGCTTTATGGAAAACTCTATATGTAATCCTTGTATTTCTAATTCTTTATTGACCAATGACAGCTTCACAAAAATATCACCTGTTCATCAGATATTGATTAGTAGCTCTGCTTCGTCACTTCTAGTAGGGTACTGATGACTCCCTGCTTAATAGTAAACTTGTTATTATATGTAATTGGAGTTATTAGAAAGGTCTTTATCAAGTTGAGCCAAATCATGGCCCCCAGCTCCTTCCACCATGGATCCGTATTCTGTCCCTTGATTGCAAAATGCCCCGGTATTTGCTAGGTCAGTTACAAGAAGCCCTTCCACTGACATACTGGGAACCTACTGTGTGCCAGAGCTCTGCTGCTTTTGGGGAGAAGGAGATGATGAAAAGAAAGGCCTTGTCCTCGAGATGTCACGGTCTTAAGTAGAGTGTCTACTGCATGTCATCAAGTGTACATTTAACCTACTCAAGTTCAACTTCTGGTGAGAGACACAGGAATTTATACTGTGCAGGTGATTTCTCCATCCTCCTTTCTGAGCAGAGCTCTTAAAGAAGATGGGAGTTAGGAGAAGTGAATCTTTTGTTCTTGAAGTCTTTGTCCTTAGTTGGAGCATCTTATAATGTGAAAGCGTTAAAGATGTGTGTCTTGTAATAACCTCATCTAAAAACCTGAGCAAGCTGCTTTACCTGGTGGTTCAACCAAAGGAACAGGGCCAAGCTGGTGCTGGAGCAACAACTGGTTCTCTCGGTCCTCCTGAGAGAGGGCATAACTGGCCCCAGAGGACATTCTGGCATTTCAAGAGTAATTCTGACAATATTCAGGTCTGCTTCATGCACCAACTCTAGAGCCTAGCCTACTCAGTGTAAGATGAGATGCCACCGTAGCATCTTCAAAGGAATTTAGAATCACTTCTTACTGACTCCATCAAGAAGAGTTTTGTGTTTGTTTTATGTAAAGTAGAATCCCCAGTCATTAAATGAAATGTGGATTATAGGTTTCATGTGAAGATGCACTTGGTGGCAGTTCCTCCGGAGGAGGCCTGGAAATGTCTGGGTCCCACCCTCTTCTTCCCAAGCTGGGCTTGACTCAGTGATAACTTAATGATAATGCCAGTGCCTTCAATGTCAAACTCTCAGGTGGGGGGTTTGGGGAGGAGTGGTCTGGCCCTGGAACCCTTGCCCTGAAATGGTGTTGCTAATCCCTGGTTTTGAGTTAAGTGCTTTTGACATGCAAAATTGAGAGTCAAGGGCGAAGCTGCCTTTTAAATGCTCTTTCTGAAGAGTCCACTGCAGATGTAATGGAGCTCTCAGGTGAAGATCTTTATTAGAGCAAAGCTAGTTAGTGCTGCATGCCTGTTGGGGGAAATGTTCGAGGCATCCTCCCATAACTGCTATGTGACATTGCTGAAGGTCCCCAGACTTCTTGCTCTCCAACAGTACAAGAAGGAAAATGCCCTTTCAGAAATGTTATCTAAGCTTTGCCATTTACTATGGCCAAAAGCAGCTTGTCCCTTCCCTTCCTGGTCACGGTTTGTCATGATAAAGTTATTTGTGTGTTTATTTTATGTCTTCCACACTGGACTGCAAGATCCATGAAGCCCAGGACCGTGTCTGTCTCGATCATTTCTGCTTCCCCAACATTAATACGAGGCGTGTCATCATCATTGTCATCACCTTGATTATCATCATCACTATAGCTAATACTTGCTGCCATATGCTGTGTGTCAGACACTGCAAGAAGGGTTTTAGGGGAATTATTCACAGCCATGGAGTCAAAGAGTCAAATGTAAATTGGCCAAGAAGAAAGTATATGTATTTTGGAGTCCAAACACTTGAATCTATAACCCCACTCTTCTAATTTCCAGCCTTGGGATTTTGCACCACCTCCCTTAATCTCTCTTAGTTTACATTTCCTCATCAGTAAAGCTGGAATAATAATTCCCATCCCCTGAGTTTGCAGTAAGGATTAAACACAAGGGTGGCTCTAGACCCTGCATACAATGGGAGCTCCATATAAGTGAATGGAGGTGTTATTTTTATATACGTTATAAAGTTTGAGTGTCAGACATGCTGTGGAGTGAAAGAAGCCAGACACTTAACAGAGCACTTACTCTATGATACCATTTGGTAAAGGTCGAAAACGGCCAGGAATTCTCCACATGAGAAAAGTCCAGATAGTGGTTACCTTACCAGGGGATGGTGATCTTGAAGGGGCAGGAGGGAGCCTTCTGGAGCCCTGGAAATGTTCCACACATTGATCTGGTGACCTGATCACATGTGTATGTGTACATCATACCCAGAAGTTCAAGTTCATTAAGCCGTACACTAAACATCTGTGCACTTCTGTGCATGTAAGTAATACTTCAAAAAAATTTTCCATTCTTTGAGAGAATTTTCCTCCCGCCTCAGTCAGAGGACACAGTGGGTTTCCCCAACCACTGAGGTGCCCAAGGGCCGGGGGGTAAAAGTACAGGAAGGCTGAGTGACCGCCTGGCCTACTTCCTGGTGCTGCTGAGGCCTCTGCCCTGGCCTGTTCAAAGGCAGTTATGGATCTGCTACTCAAAACCTGAACCTAAAAAGCAATTCTTCAGCCATGTCCGTGTGAACTAAATATAGCGTCAGATTTACAAGACTGTGGTTCTGACCACACCCCGGGGCTATTTCTGACCATAGGGACAGCTTAAATGGTGTGGCCCATAAAAAGTAATCTGCAAACTCAGGCCAAATGTCAATCTATTTAGGGCCAAGAGGAGACCAGACCTTGGCAGCCATTCTCCCTGAGATGGGATCTTAAGCTGAATGGAGACCATTGCCCTGGCTGCCAGCAAAATGGCTGGGAATCCCTTACTCTGGCTCTTCAAGGGTCAGCCTCCTAGTTGTGGGGTTGACCAACTCACCAAAGCTGGATCCACCGATGGGCCCCCAACTGGACTTTTGCTGGCCAGGGGGACTTAGCATTAAGTTAGGCAAAACCTAGGCTCCCAGGAGGCTCCCTTGTCCTACCTTCTTCCTTTCTCTTCTTCCTTACTGTGGTCCTGCCAGGACCCCTTGACTCAGCTAGCACCCTCTCTGAAGTCACTTGACAGCACAATTTCTTTTCCTGCCTGGCTCTTGCTTGGCTCCCTCCCCAGAGGCCTGGTTCCTGTCATAGCCCGTGTACCCCCCAGAGACGGGCAGATTCCCAATTACCATGGTACATGTTGGTCTGATTCCACGGGCTCTGTGTTGTCACTCACCTTCTGGGATCTCTTACTGTCTTGTGCTCCCATCCAAGCTGCAGATCTTCTGTCCTCTCAGGAGGTGTGGTCCCCCCTGCTGTCCCCATGGAATAATCGCTCCAGGTAACCTGAAGCAAGATGAGCCTCTCCAAGCCTTAGTTTCCTTCTTTGTAAAATGAGGACGTAAGGCTAGATTTCTCGTTCCTCATTTAGTTCTGTTTTCCTAGTTGAATTCTATTTATTACTTTAGTACCTGCCATCTGCCAGTGGCTGTTTTAGATGCTGTTTTTCTCATTATCTAATTTGATTCCCGAACAACCTTGCAATATACACATTATCTCCATTTTAGAAAAGAGAAAATGGTGACTCAGAAGGATTAAGAAACTTGCTCAACATGACTAAGTCAGAATCCTAATATTAGTAATAATGAATATTTATTAAGTGCCTATTGTATGTTTGGGATCTTACTCAATTTTTCTTATAGATAATCTAATTTCATTTTTACCATACTGTTTGATGAAAATTTCATTATCATTTCTTTGGGACAGGGGAATTGTGATTCAGAAAGGTCAAGTAATGTTCCCAACGTCATCTATCTGTAATTGGTGGGGCCTTAATTTCAGACTCAGGTTTGTTTGAGTCAAAAGTCCTGCCATTTTTACCATATACAATATTGCATCCCTTCATATCCTGGGTGGAAAAATCCCTCCCCCCTCTTTTTTGCCCCTACAAGATATTATCCCAAGATTTTACAGCATCCGAACTTGGAAGTTCCTACGAAATCACGAGATAATCCAACTATTTGATAATGGCATGATATAGTTAGTATTCTTTTAAAAGAATTTTATAACATTTCAGAGAAACCAAATAAAAGGAGCATAACTCTGATAAGAATTTTTTTTTTCAATACAGCAGCTTTCGTACAGAGTTTTATCATCCTTTTCATAATTGATTCCAAAGTTGCATGAATCTTTCAAGATAAGTGTCTTATTGATTATCCTGAAAACAAAAGATCACTTGGCATCCAGAGATTCTCTCACTGCCCTCCCCTGATTACCATAACAGAGATGTTGATCAGAAGAAATGTCACTTTCTTTGGTGTTGGACTCACCGGGCATTTGGAGACATTGGGTATGGGAGTAGAGGCAATGGAGTGTCCCAGACAGGGAGATGCTTGCTTATGGCCGTCATCTTGTCTTTGAGGAGCTGGATACAGACATTCATTGGTCAGCTAATACGGTCTTGAACTATTTTATAATCCTTGTGCCAGGACTTTTCCCTGGTAGATGTGCACAGCATCCCAATGAATGAATGCCAATTCCTTGTTGTCAGGAAACATTAAGTCTCTTAAGTGACATCCTTTTTCTGCCTGTTTACTTATGGTTATGTAAATCAAGCAGGCCTCCCTCTTGGAAATGACTGGAGTGTTTACAAGGGACTTAACCTGCTCTTTTGCAGTTGTGGCAAATAGATAAAATACAAATGCGACCCTGCAATTCAGTTCAGCATTGTGAAGCTGTGTCTGCTCCCTGAGTGGCCATGGTAGCACTGCTCTGCTGCCCTAACCCTGGCGTTCCTGCTGGCGGGCCTTGTGCGGGTGCAGGGAGGGTTAGTATCGGCAAGCTAAATGGATGAATGGAAAGTTTCCCCTGGGTGGCTCCGTTGCTCCAGGTGAAGCCCTTGAAATAGTCTCTTGCTGACAATAGCCTCAAACTTGAACAGGTTGTAGCATTTGGCACACAGAAGGAGATCTGACTCACGGTTTTTGGGTGCAGATAATGGGGATTCAGGCCATTGCATTAAATTACCAGCCTGATATCTTGAGGCTGCCACTGGTGAAGTGCTTAGTTTATATCCCAGGGGGAACAGGATGGGGCTACTCTGTACCCAAACGAGCTTCGCTTTCAGGAAGGTTTTGCTCAGCAGCAAAATCCGCTCTTTTTTGGATGCTGAAATTTATTTTCGAAGTGGCCTCATAACTTGCTTGAAGCAAGTCATGAACAGGAGTGAAACACTCTCATTACTAGAATTGTAGAACTTACAGAATCTACCTGAAGGGCTAGTTAGTCCGTTTTTTCTAGAGGAGGACACTAAAGCTCAGAGAAAGTGAGGCCAGTCAGCCCCATGAGTCCTTGTCTAGTGTTCTTTTCTGCCGAGGTGTCCTGGGTATCTCTTAATGCTTTTAACATCTACTAAGAGTATGTCACTTGTTCATTTAGTATAGCTTTATTGAACACCTATTATGTACCAGACAGTGGGCAAGGTGCTGGGAATAAAGAGTTAAATCTGGAATGGTACCTGTGTAGAAGCAAAGATTTCCCTGTGTGGTGGCGGCGGTGATGGTGGCGGTGGTGGTGATGATGGTGACGACAGTGGTGGTGGCAGAGGAGGAAGAAGAAGAGAACCTTGGCCTTCTCAGGAAGAAATGACCTCTCCCTCCTTTGTTTCCTGTCTGTTCTGTTTAGCAGCCACTCTGCAAAGACTCTTTCTGGGAACACGGCCACCATACAAGTAAATGAGGCATTTACTTCATCTGACCCAGCCACCTTATTTTGACCTTGTCAGCTACCTACAGATTCTCCCACCCTTGTACCTATATCTCCCCCAACCGATTATACTTTAGCACTCAAGTTTTGGCAGTATTGAGTGTAGTATTTCACTTGGGACCCAGGGAGCATATAGATGGCTCTTTCCTCTTTTTTAGAATTTCGTTTTGTGGTCAATGCCAAGGAGGGAACAGAGAGAACGGTAGAGGGGGGAAAAAACAAAACAGAAAAGTAAAAACAAAGAACTTTTCAGGCCATTCTTTATTGGTCTTCCTTGATGGGGAACACATGGCAGGTCCCCCAGTTCACCCGGTTGTGATTTGACTGACAGTCATTTCTGCTCGTTGATATCCTCGGGGTTGTCATGATGTTCTCCTCCACTAGCTCCATGTGGCCATCTGCCCTATCCCGCCCCCCTTTCCTCCTCATCTCCCCAGTTCCCCTGCCCATGGCACACAAGAGCCCACCTGGGCAGAACCTGCCACTCTTCAGTGCAGCCCCCATTTTGACCCTCCCTGGGGCCCCTGATGACTGCAGAGAAGCCATAGTGGAGAGGCGATTGCTTAAGCATTGGTTTCTGGTAAGGACATAAAGATAACCCATAATTGGATGATAAAGTGCCCTGATTTCCTGTAAAAATACAGACTTGTGAGGTAAAAATGGAACTTACAGTGTATGACTCTTTACTGTCTTTTGGCTTCCCCGCCTTTAACTGTTTCATAACTTTTCTGCCTTTTTTTTTTTCTTTCTTCTTTCTGTAGAAGGAGAAACATGGGCCATTTACCTATGATGCTACTTTTTTAGCTGAAGGTGAGAAAAGATGGAAATCTCTGGGGGAAGAGAGTCTTTCCTTAAGGAGTTGATATTTGTTGGAATTTCCCAAGAGGATTTCACTGTTAGTGACAGTAATTCTTCTACTCTACCTGAAGTCTTTGGTCCTTCAGTAAATTTTGTGCTTCTTCTACTGATAGGCCTAGGTTTACAGAGATAGATAAACTATGATTCGTGTCCTTAAGGAGATAAATGCATGTAGGAAAATAGCTAGCCATGTCTGGTAGACAACAGGCATTCAGATGAGGACTGTTGAAGGAATTACGTGTGTTGAATACTCTCATAAGAGGAATATTAAGGTGTTATTCTGTTATGCACAACAGACCCAAGATGGCAGTGCTGGTCAAAGAAGGGGGCCGGGAGTACCCTTCAACTCTAGTATTATTTGAGCTGCTCACGGAAGAATAAATAAAATTGTCTCAGTTGGGGAAGAGGAGGAGGGTTTTTAGGGAGCAGACTAGACAAGGAAAATTGAAAGCACACAGTATGTTTCTTGAGAAATTATAGCAGTAGGTGTTGAGGAGACAAAACCAAGTTCTCCTGAAGTTCGTGTGTTAAGGCAGAGAGAAATGTCTTCTAACTCAGTAAAACTGTTTTGAAATTCAGGGCCTTGGGAGAGAGTAAGGATGGAGAGGACACGTCTTAGACGATGCTTACACGAAGGTATACAAGGTCAAGTAGAGGGTTCAGTACCACTTCTGGTAGGTTTCATTTGTGGGACCTGATTCCCAGCAGATCCTGGTGGAAGCTTCAAAATGGGAGGCTGCCTGCGAGGGTCACAGGGAAGTGGTTAAGAACTCAAACTCTGGAGTGTACACAGCACCAGTTCCTGCACCTGACACTTAACATTCTAGAAATGCGAGTTTCTGCTTGTGTGAAGGGGGATGGCTTGGCATCTACTCACATCAGCCAAGATGCCCTGGCTACGTATGCAAGAAACCCAACTGGCAGTGGCTCTGACAGTCTGAAAATGTGTTCTGTCACCTACTCTGATACACAGAAGTAGGGTGGTCAGAGAGATGACATGTCATGACCTGGCCCCACTTCTCTGAGGTCCTCTGTGAGCTTTTTCCGCAGTCTGGGTCTCTTTTCTTCTTCATTTTCTTCAAGATGGCTGCAGCACTTGCAGAAATCCTAACCAGACAGCATAGTGCTAGAGGAAACAGACACCTTCTCTTCTTGTGTGTCTCTGTCAGGAACAAGGGAATCTTTCCTTTCCCCAAAGCCTCTCAACACGCTTATCCTGACATCTCATTGGCCAGAGTTGTGTCAGATGCCCATATCTAAACAGTCTCTCGTGAAGCATCTGGAACCACCATGACCGGGGGCTTAGGCCACTGCTGGGTGATAGCCCAGTGCACACCGGTCACTTCAGGAAGGCCCGTCTGCAGCAGCCAGCACAGAGGCTCTTCCTCACACCCTCCACTCTCTGCATTCCCTGTCTCTGACATTTCTCTCTGTCACCTGGAGTCCCAGTTTATGGTCCTTATCAGTAGACTGTGGTGTAGTAGGCAGATACCAAATTTGACATCAGTCAATTGGGTTTTTGATTCAGGGCACCACCATTTATCATCTCTGTGACCTTAGGTGAATTGCTTGAGTTCTCCAAGTCTCAGTTTACCAAGCCATAAAGTGGGGATGACCAGATTAGTGTTTTTTGTTATGAGCAGGATAGACTGAAATAACTAATACAGAGCACCTGATATTGAAACCACGTCCTAGAGATGGAAGCCGAACTACTGCATTGTGCGGGGTCGGCTGGAGCTATTTACCTCGTGCAGTGGTAGTTGGTGATAAAACTGAGAGAAGAGTTAACTGGACGAAAGGCCCTCTGTGCAGCCTCTGTGAGCTAGCTACCTGCACTGCCTCTAGTTTTCTAGCACACAGCCGCTGACCACTCACTGTGCAAACGCGCTCAAGTGACTATAACCACGAGTGTTTGTAACAATGCGCCTATTGACTTCTTATTTCAATAGATATCCAGATTTATTATCCCTCAAGGTAAGCATCGATTTTACCTTTGTCTCAGTCAATATTTACCTCTGAGGTCAATACTTGTGGATATTCACCTCAGCTGCAGTCAATATCCATTTCGTATTACAATATATGATGTACATATGTGAAAATAACACCCTGGTATGAAAAAGGTCTGGTATTCAAGGAAGCTTCTTGCAAAATGGATGTATTTTTGTTCGTTTTTTTTTGTTTTGTTTTGTTTTTTTTTGGTTTGTTTTTACTGTATCACCATTTACAGGTCAGATTCTATTTCACTAAATAGAAAATATGTGTTTTCTGCTAATCGCTGGAGTTTGGGAAAGAATAGCATTATATCAAATAAATATTCAAGCCATCCCTTAATAATATTGGACTCAATATAAGTTCTAGAGAGTTTCTGAATTAAATTTTAGCCTTAAGAATATACACATACATGCAGATTCTAAATATGATGAGAACAGCAACATTGACATAGTTAGGACACAGGGTTATTTCTCCAGTCCTTGGATTCTCAGGGAATCAGGTGGCTGAAGCCAGAGGAGGAAGATGAGCAGCAGGAGATGAAGAACAGGAGAAAGAAGCATCAGTGGAATTTTTCTTTTTTTTAATCATCATTATAGTCAGAGTTGGAAAACGAGGCCTGGCATGTCATGGCAGGCCGGGACTGGAGCCCAGGTGTATGAATTAGGAATTACATTTGGCTGCTGGTACCAAGGACCCAGCCATGGGGGTGAATTTTTTTCACATAAAAGAGGAGAAATAAACCATCCAGGGCTGGTGTAGCCACTCCACAGTTATCAGCGACCAGGTTCCTTTTGTCTTTCTGCTCTGTGACACTGCTTCCATCTTCAGGGCAAGCCCGCTGGTCGAGAACCACCAGGCAGCACGAAGGTGCAAAGATTGAGAGGGTGTTCACCTCCTCCCTTTCAAGGAGCCTTCTAAGAAGCTCCCTTACTTAACACTCCCGCTCCCTGCTCAGTGGTCATGATTCAGTTGTTTAACCACAGATGGCTGCCAGGGAGGCCGAGAGGTGCAGCCTTCAGTTTTGGCACCTTGTGCCTAGGTAAATTTAGAAGCTCTGTAGCCAAGGGAGAAGGGAAAATGAACATTTGGGACCCACTGGGAGTGCGCACCACACCAAGCCTTGTTTATCCCCTGGACGGTATTCTGATTCTTTTGAGGATCATTTGATTTTTTTTATTGTTGTAACTAAAGTTTTTTCTACCCAGATCTTTCCCCATCAAACTTTACCCCATTTTCCTTTGGGATGCGCCTGCCTCCCTCTCTGTGGTGGGCATGGGACTATTGATCACAGAACCACAACCACTACCACCGACTATAGAGGTCTGACCAGTCACAGTCCCCGACTCCTGGCCACAGTGCCAGATGGAGGAGTGAGCATATAGAAAACCAGGACACTCTGAGGCCTTCCAGGGACTTTGCTGCTCCAGGTGATGGGGGAGGCTTTTGCATGCCTTCACCCTACACAGCTAAACCAGCGACCCTGCAGCTCAACAGTATCCTCCCAGGATACCCAAAGGAAAGCTGCCTGTTGCAGAAAAAAAATGAGACTGGCACACACAGAGAATCAGAGAGGAGCAGAGATGAAACAAAGACAGAGCCAGTAAGAGCGAAAGCTGAGGGCATCCTAGGAGGCCTTCGGTCAGTTGGTGCATACATTTCTGAGCTGCAAACAAACAAAAATGATCTTTGGGTTTCTTCCCCCAGCAATTGGAACTGGACATGGATGACCTTGGTTTGTGTCTGAGTCCCACCATCACCAGATCCAGCTTGTGTAATCAGAAGCACTATATAAGTCTCAGTTTCTTCTCCCACCAAATGGGAAAATGTCAACGTGAGGATGAAATGCGATGATAATATTTATAACGTCCCCAGCAAGAGCATTATAAAGTCACTTCTCAACTTCTTCTTCCCTTGGCTTATTAACGCCCATCCTTTAACCTGTCCTCAGCTTTATCTCTTGGAATCCTTCGGGTATTTTTAACCCCATATATGAAGCAACGCATGTGCACAAGTATGTACATCCATTCATATTACCCTATGTAGTGTTGCAAAGTCAGTTCCTGAGATTTCCCTAGACCCTTGTTTTCAGCAATACTCTACTGCCGCAAAACTCAAATCAGCTCATACTCCTGCATTTGCTGCAACAAAATCTGACCTCTCTCTGTATTACCTGACTCTTGCAAAGAAGGCTGAGGATGATCTCGAAGTTGTCCTCTTATCTCTTGACTTGTTCATGCCAGTTGGCACACAGCTTACCCTGACCAGTTTGCCTGCCATGGTACAAAACCCATAAGAAAAGTCTAAATCCTCAGCTTGCTGCAACTCAGATGACATCGCCGTGGCATTCTCACCTTCCTTCCTCATTGTTTCTGGAAGGGGCTAATATTCCCGGCGCAGTCCTGTATCTACATTTAAAGGAACCTTGGACATCACATGGGCAGCTTGGGATCTCATACGTTGTCATGGGCACATCTGGCTCCTTTGTCCCCTTTTACAACCCATAGGCTACTTCCAACTTGGCACTAACTTATTTAAGTTTTTATTTATTTATTTAGCATTCAGAGAACTCTACAGCCTCAGTCCCTTGGGATGTAAATTAAAGCAATTTCATTTTCATAGTTTCTCTGTTTCAAATCCCTCATTGTTTATTTAAATAGCAGCCGATGCATATTGCAAGTAAGGAATTATAATTAAGAGAACCAGAAGGGTCGGTCTCTCAGGGAAGCAGCGATTTCCTTTCACAATAACCCCATCCTCACTGTGGAAAGCTTGCGGAAAAGGGACATGGCCCAGGGAAGCAGAGTAGTTTGGGGAAGGAACCCTTTGTCAAGATGCTTGGGGGCCCCCGCTGGATGCTGTCGCGCAGAGGGGGCTGCCGCGATGGAGGCAGTTGCAGGAGAAGACATTGCAAACCTTGCAAAAGCAGCCACTGAGGATGGGTGGACGTGTACTCACAGCCAACAGCCGCTGCCGAGATAGATTTGGAGTCAGATGTCGTACTCCCAGCAGAAGGTCCGGCAGTAATTGAGGGAAGCAGCAAGGACAGTAGCAACTGGAAATGCTTCCTCTCCTCTTTGCTGAAACTGGAACCAAAACCTATTTTTCCTTGCTCACATCTGAGGGTTTTGTTGTTGTTTCAGTCCTCTCAGCTGGTGGCCACAAGACTCCTGTCTCCCTCCAGCACGTGGCATGCAACTTCGGTTGGGACCATGCATTGATCAAGGACGTGCCATGTCTTTGCAACAGACATGTTCACTCATGATTTCACATGGCTGTATACAGGCCGCATCTCTCAACAGTGCACTGGTTACCTGTCAAGATCTTTGCCCTTCAAGGTCATATAATGTGGTGGGGAAGGTGTGCACTAATGAAGGTGTAGTCAAGGTTACAGTGGGGTGACGTGGGGTGCTATGGAAATCCGCAGCACGAACAGCCAGCCCAGCCTCAGCTGGGCTCATCCTGGGTGCTAAGGTGGCTTCCAAGAATGGGGTTGGTGGGACATGAAGGATGCTCAAGGACCAGCCAGCTGAAGTGCAGGAGACCCAGACACATGGAACTAGTTGATGTCAGGACCCCTTATGGGGAGGAAGCATGGACCGTGTTGTTAGAGGCCAGCAGGAAGAGTCAGTTAAGAAGTAAACAGAGCCTCATGGAAAGTAAGATAAACCCTGCTTCATTACGTGGGTGAAGGGAGGAGTACAGCGAGTGCACACCCAGGAAAATAAAATCATAGAATCAGCAGGGGTTCGGCTGCTCTGATCTTTCTACTCTGATCTCAGCAGTGATGAGGGCTGGCTCTGAGGGGTGAGGATCTCTCTCTCTCTCTCTCTCTCTCTCTCTCTTCTCTCTTCTCCTCTTCTCCTCTTCTCCTCTTCTCTCTCCTCTCTCTCTCCTCTCTCTCTCCTCTCTCTCTCCTCTCTCTCTCTCACACACGCATGCACGCACGCAGGCATGCACAGTCTGCCAGATCTCCAAAGCACCCCCGACACCCCCTACACCTTCCTTGATAAACATGCAGTCTAAGTAACAACCGTGTTCTGGCTATACAGATACGGTTGCCTTGAGCTGCGAGCATGCCATCCTCTTCCCACCTGACTGCTGCTGCCCGACTCTCTTCCGCATGGAAGTTCCAGAGCGACCAAATGGGTCCAGGTGCTTACAGTCTGGAAGCTACTGTCTGTGAAAAGTGCTCCTAACCTAATGCTTTTTTTTTTTATATTTTAATCAGTACAGGCCTTTATAGAGGGAAAACAGCTTAGCAAGCATGCAGTAGGGCAGATCCAGAGTCCCCATGAGGTCTTGTGACATGCATAGGACCTGTTTCCATTACTTTCTCAATGTCAATCAACCAATCAGTTGAACAGATACTACTGGCACCTACTGTGTGCCAGGCACTGTACTTGAGGCCATATGCACTGCCGATTTACGTATTTGGATTCTATGGTTGCTTTTTACACTTTGCTGTCCTTTTGTAGGCAATGCTTGCCTGCATTAGTTGGGGAAAGGAGGAGCTTTTTATGCTGCACCATTTTCTGAGCAAAACCTCTAGTCCATCATCAAACATCTGTGGCCCCCCAGCCCGACCCCGCCATACACGTTGCATTCTTCTTTCAGAAACAGTGCTGGTGACCTGCTTTAAGAAAAGTTGAAAAGCCAGCACTTAGATTTTTCTGGAAACCTTCAAATTAACCTCATTAGGCTTGCTTTATGTTTTTTTTTTCTTTCATCTTTCATGCTTTTATGCTTTCTAAACCCCTCACTGTGGTGTTATAGTGATCTTCTGTAGCATGACTTGATAGTCAATACTTGTTTAATAGGAATCACAATATACGAGTTTATAATATATATTTTTCCATGAATATACTGAATGTTTGCCAAGCTCCCCCCCGCCTTTTTTTCTTTTTTAAATTCAGAAATTTCTAGTTGTGTTTATTCCCCTCGTCAGCATACTTTATCATATCAAAGCCTTTTCAGACACTGTAAAACTACTGAGTTATGTTTGGGTCATGTTTTGCGGTATGCCCTTTAATACTGTAGCTTTAGAAATGCAATTTTCAGCCTCTGCTTATTAGAATATGATAAAGTATTCCTGGTCTATGTCCAGCTCCACTAATCTCCAGACTGCGCTTCATGAATTAAGCATGAAGATTTTAGTCAATGTGCTTTCAAAGACCAATGTTTAGGGAATCATGGATTTTCTACAAGCTGAGGGAGAAATCTATAATAGGAGGAACTGATTTTCAAACATCATATTCTCAAGAAGAAATGACCAGTTCTGGCCCAGAAACAGAAAATATGTCACTATCAGAATATTCTAGAACCAGTTAAAACCACATTGTGCTGTTTGGTTTATTAAAGGGATGGTGTTTTAAAATGTGTAAGACTGTCACATGGGAGGATTTCAAATGACTGCTTGTTTTGGAAAGCTCATGTAGATTGGGTTAAAATCGAGAGGGGAATGCAAATTGAATTTATAAGGTGTTATTAACTTCTCCTCTTCCCCCCTCCCTGCCCCATGTGCATTTTGGTTCATTTTGCTCTAATATGATTCGGTGAATAGCCAGAGATCTCTCACCAGGGTGAGAGAGCTCGCTGGAGGAGAGACTGTGAGGACCCACGCGTACCTTAACCAGGGCGTCCCAGACGCCGACGTGTCTCCTGGTTTGGTGCATTTTATGGCAATTGGCAGGCAAACATTTTGAAAAGTCTCCTTTCAAAATCACAGCACTGGATGCAGCCGGAGGGCGGGGGGAGGCATCTCCACTGCAAAAGTAGCTACTATCCCAGTGACCAGGCGTACCTAGAAAAAGGGTTCCGGGAGCCTTTTCATCTGGGTCAGCCCCTAGAGCCTTGGCTTCCCTGCTCGGTGAGACGATGTCTGCCCTCCTCTTAGCTTCATAGTAGTAGGTGCCTTTCAGCGAGCATCTCCTCTGTGCCTGGTGCTATACTAAGCACCTGACAACCTGACACTAGTAGCTCACTCAAATCCCCGTTTCTCAACAGGGAAACTGAGACACAGGGAGTTTCAGCGACTTGCTTAGGCAACTAGCAGGTGGCACAGTCAGTACTGAGGCCATGACTTTTGGACCCCTCTATCTGAACAACCAAACCACATTTTGGGGCTTATGTTCCTTATCTGGTAGGTGTCAGATAAGAATGTGGGCACCTGCTAAAGCTGCTCTCAGCTGGACTGCGGGGGTTGTTGATGGGGGCCGTCCTCCCCTCCTCCAATTCCGGGGTCAAGGCAGAAATGTAAATCATCTCCAACAAGGGGGCTGCTTCTTGAACATTTCCCTTTTGAGGAAGACAGGAAAATTCTCAGCTCTTCTCGCTTTACCTGTGAACCTACAGGATCTCTCAGGGGCTTTAAATTAATCGATCAATCCACAGACATTGAACTGAATCTCTACATTGAGCTTGAGATTCTGCAAAGTGCTCTACATGGGGAGGAAACGGAAAGGATAGCCACCCTGCCCCCGCCACAGCCCAAGGCTGGGGAATAGGCCTGTCCATACAGTCCCGCAGCCCCTCTGATTGGTGTTTGTCACTAAGCTGGCCCTGTGGACGGCTGGTCATGAGTAGACACAGCCTCAGGAGGGGAGCATTCCTCTCATTTACAGACCTCACCATGTAATCGTTCCTGACTTGGCTTTAGGAGAAATGCACTGAAACCCAACCCTGCCAGTCACCATTCGCTCTTGAGTGTCAGCACGGCCCCTGGAGAGATCCCTGTACGCGGGCACATCCCCGGACATGGCGGGTTTAGGAAGTGGAGTGGCGGCGGCAATGGACGGAGGAGAAATGAGGCCCAAAGAGACTGGGGGTGCTGAAGAGAGTTTTAGTTTCTGGACTCTGGGTCTCGCCAAAGTGCTCTGAAAATAGGCTCTGTCTTGGAAAAGGACAGACAGCTCTCTAAGTGGCAGTGGCTGGACCACACCCTATTTAGGACTCAAAGGTGCTGTGGGGGTCACCTGTCGGTTAATGTAAATATGAGAAGTGAGCCAAGTGGAGACTCAGAATACTTGAGGGGGAGCCCCAGATAAGGAAAGCAGCCCCCCAGCTCTAGCCTTTGTTGCTGGCATTGTTTTATCTCTCTCTCTCTCTTTTTCTGGAAGAGCAGCGAGGGGGCTGGGGGCGGGGGGGTGGGGAGTTGCTTTAAAAGAGAAATGAAGACTTAGATTTTTACATGGAGCCATCTCTGTTTTAAATATTGGCCACCAGTTCGGTTTTTTTTCCGTGAGCCAAGCATCCATGCCTGCGGTGTGGAGGGCGGGGGCAGGGCGCCAGCATGGGGCTTCCCTAGGGGCCAGCATCTTCGTTTTGTGGAGCTGCGGTCCAGACAGGCGAAGGAGCAATCTTTTGACTGCACAGCTAACCAATGAAAGGACTGAGAATAGAATTTTCTGGATTCATTGGTAAACCCTGGTAGCTGACAAAACTACTCTACAGCTACAGCAGGACAATGGGGTGTTAAAAACACGAGCTCTGAACAAAGGGCACTGGAAGAATTCTAGATCTGACTTCTCTGAACAGCCACCTCAGGAGTGTTCAATCCTTTGAACCAGAAGTCTAGAACAGACCCAGAGGTCACTGTGGGGGTGACCCCAGGCTGGAGGCCTCTGCCCAAGGTGGCAGGGAGAAGCCTGCCTGACCCTGTGGCCATCTAAGTCATAGCAGGGGCATCTGTAGCTTTGGACATTGCCTGAGAATGGCCTGTGCCATCCCTCTGTCACCTACACGCTCGGCCTCACTTGGTGTCCACGAAATACCTGCAAGAAGGGGATGTGAGGACCCTGATGTTACAGATAAGGCCCCCAGGACTCATGGAGTGTGAGTGGCAGCCCGGTCACAGGGTCCCTGCACAGCAGGGATGGAGAGGCACATCCGGGTTGACCTCTCTGTGGCTCAAATAGAACTTCTTCATCACCAGGGCCCCTTCCTTCCTCAGTGCTACCTGCCTCATTTCATTCACTTGGAAGGGGCTGGGCCCCTCTTTGCCTCTTTGGGTGTCTGTGAAAGGAAGGTTGCAAACTCTGGGTTCCATGGACAGTTGGAGGCAGATCAGGGGAAGCACCCCAGCTCAGCTCAGGGTGTCTCTTCCTGGAAGGAAAGGGGAAGGTCGGGAGAGGCTCGGGGGTAACTGTGTTGCCTTCCTCGACTGGGAACTAGGCATTGCCCAGCAGAGAGGAGGCAAACCAGTAAGGAGAATAGAATGTATCATCTCCAAGCAATTACCCACACTCCCTCCCTCTTCCACCTTCCAAATTGTAAGTTCTTTTTATATAAGCGCTTTCCGTTAAAGGGGAAGAAATAGCTTTATCCATGGTGTAAAATATATACTTTCTAATGTAAATCAAGAAGCTATTAATATCGTAATAAGAACGCGGTAGTATATTAATTGATGGGAATTGTAGAGTGGAATATTCATAATCAGCAGCTGTCTTCTCTTTGGAAGGAACAAAGGATTAAGTTAGGGAGACAGTAATGGTATTGTTAGCAGGCTATTTCAATGATTTTCTCTGTGGAAGAGTAGAGAAAGGTGAAATTCCAGCTGGGAATATTAGACTATGCAGATCTCTACTCGGGGTTGTTCAGCTCTGTTTAAACTGCCGAGCTGTGCTTTGCCTTATGATCCAATTGTTTTATTAGAGAGATCATCGCGTGTTTCATTTTGCTATAGTAATAGTGCAGTGTCTGTCTGACAATAAATTATAGAGTCAGGCAAACAATGGTTTTGTATTTGGGATACAGTGAAATATCTTATTAAAATGCAGGCTTCCTTAGGTTCCTGAAATTAGAGTCTTATTTTAAAATGATTCCATTGGGCTTAATACACTATTTTGAACTAATCACATGAACAGAATCACTCTTTTGTCAGAGTGTAGAGGACTATGGGAGTTACCTGTTTCTTTACTATCTTCCCATTCATATTTTATCCTCATGCTCTCTTCTGAATAGATCTTACTGGCTCGACCACGAAAGGCATCGTGCTAGTGGCATCATCCCTTTGCAGGCAGAAGGTAAACTGAGAACTAAAGCAGCCATATCCTTCCTGCCAGGGTTTTCAAGCAGATATTCTGTTCTGATCATTGTCATGATGATAATAGTGAAAATAATAGTAAATCACAATTCTTTAATGATCACTTTATTGCATGCTGGGCACTGGGCATAGTGGTTTACATGGTTCATCTTGTTGGATCCCACTTAAGCCTTGAAGGGGTACAATTATTTCCATTCTACAGAAAAGCAGATTGAGGCTTAGAGAAATTAAGTGATTTCCCACACGTTGCATAGCTTGGTCAGTGCTAACACTGAGATTGAGTCTCTGCTGTCTGGTCTGCATATACTTTTTACTTGTCACTTCTGATTAATTTTCATTTCTTTTCTCATCTCCCTGATGAGAACCTCTCTGTGTTCTTGAATTCGGTATGATTTCATACTCTTTCCCTTCCTGGTCTCCAGTGCATTTTCAGAAATTGTGGATGAGGTCGAGGTGGAGTGCTAAACGCAGTCAGATTTTCTCTTTTTTCTTCTTCAGTTGCTATTTATCAAGTCCCCCCTCCTGGGCCAGGCTCCGAGCTACATGTTATATGTACATGATCTTCTAATAGCCTCTCTGCCACACCAAGAGAAGCACCATTGTTACTATTTTCATCACACAGATGAAGCTCAGAATTGAAGTCACCAGCTGGTGACTGGGGGAGCCCAGATGCCAGCTCAGCCCTGTCTCACCCCAAGGCCTGTCCTCTCACCAGCCTCCCCCGCAGCATAGAAATTCACTCTGGTCGTCAGGAAAGAGCCTCCATCTGGTGAACACAGCAAACTATGTGCATTTTTTTTTTTAAGTTTACATCCTGCAATGAAGTTGAAAGAGAATGCTTTGTTGCTTATCTGGTTGCACCCACTGGGGCTGAGATAGGGACAAACAAGTGACTGACCACTCTCCATCTGCCGGAATGCCAATGGACCCCCTCAAAGATTAGAACTTGAATTTCGAAGGCATGAATTCAGATGCACGTGGGTGGGCTCGAAATATTTTCTTCACTTGTGCTCCAAAGGGTGTAAACATTGTTCTCTTCACCACACTGGCCCCTTCGTGGTCCCCCCGTACTGTCCTTTTATACCCGACCCCACTGGCCCACAAGAAGAATTTATTCAGCACATGTCCAGGTGTAAGTGTGGCAAATATTCCCGGAGTGCCAAGCACGGAGCTGAGAGATGATACAAGGATGAATGGAAGGGAGTTGTCATCTGTCAAATCCCAGAGGCCCAGCGATGACAGTTTTCACCAGTCTGTTATAAAATGAGAAAAATGCAAAATAGTGAGTTTTTCATGAATTACATTATATCAATTTTAAACTATTTATTTTAAGATTATATCCTTTATCTTTTTTCCCCCAATGTTAAGTCTGTTCCTTTAATAAAGATAAAAAATGATAGTTTCCTCTTCCTTCCTTCCCTCCCTCCTTCCTTCCTTCTTGCTTTTCTTTCTTTTTTTAATGTTCTCTGATTTTGTTTTCTTTTTAAAGCCCTTAATTGGCAAAATGAACAGTTGGCAAGTCTATGTCAGCCTGGATACTTTTTTGTTCTTTTTAATTTTACTAGACCTTGAACTGTAAAAGCCCAGGAACGCCTAATGCGCCCATATCCTAGGAGCCGGCCGCTTCATGCTGTTCGATACTTCATTGTTCCCTGATTATTTTTTAAATGTTTGCCTTGTCTCTTGAGCCTCTTGCTTCCTCTGTCTTCCTCAACGAGTGTCTAGCTCAGGCATGCTGTAAGTAATCAATACGTGGTGATTTGACTTCTTAGCCCTTAAAAAAAAAAAAGAACCCAGGTGTAAAACACAAAGACAGGGCTCATGTCAGGGCAACCTTTGCTTTTCCATTCTCGGTGAAAAGGAAGCAAGACTACTCTGGACCACCAGACAGCACTTTATTTTTTTTTTTCCCTTTCCCTTGGCCCTTATAAAAAGTGTAGCTAGGTTTCTAATAGTATTGTGCTAACAGAAGAGTCCAGGATATGCCCAGAGTTTAAAACTCACCCTGTGCCTGCCCTTTCTAGAGCAACCTTATCAAGAACCAAAAATTTTAAATTTCATTATGTAGAGACTCAGCACTATCCAGAATTACACTTCTGCCGCGTGTGCTCGGAGGCAGGGTTCTCCGCTTTGCAGTATTCCTGCGTGTTTACGGCGGTGCGAACGTCCAGCTATCTTCCCTCTTCGTCAGAGGGATGAGGAGAAGCTCTCAGGAAACCATGCAGAGGCACTCGGAGGTTAAACTGAACCCTCCTTATGGTTTGGTGCACGTATGGTTTGTTTGCTGCTGTTCTTTTTTTGTTCCAGCACCCAGATTCGGCCCCTAACTAACATGCAAGTTCAAATGCCTCTGAGCGGGAAAGGAGCAGAAACAGGCACCTAACAGCCTCGGCATCTCAATCGAATGGGCAGCTTGAGCTTTTTGTACTGCAGCTACTCAAATGCGTATTGTCAAAATGCATCCTAGTTAGGAGAGTTCTGCTAAGAGGGATGTCCCCCCATGTGAAGGGCACTGCTCACATTACTCTTAGAATTTATGGCTGTCAAAGTCATAGTCCACAACCAGTCATCACATTAATAGTTTCTCTAACATAGTCAGAATTTACCTCTGGGCTATTATTAAAACTGAAACAACATAATTAACATAAAAACAAATTGTTCTTTGTTTCTTATAAATAAATTGTTCTTATAAATAAAGAAAAACCGTCTTTATAGTCTCTCCTTTTTTTATCTGTTATAGTCATTTAAAAAGTTTAGCACATTTAAAATTTTGTGTAGTTTTTAAATTGTTTCTATTTTATTTTTATATAAGGGGTGCTATTGCCATTAATAGAGAGATACAAAAGAGATGGTTACTCTGGATTTACTCTTTGTGCCTTTTGGACAATTTGAATGTGGGGCTACAGGTTTTTCACAAGTTGATTACCAAGAAAGAAAGAAAGGAAGGGAAAAAAAAATAAGATGCTTGATGCCATGGTCTGCTATGTCAGGGAGTTTCTAGAACCCTTCATATGAGCCCCCACTAAACAAAAAAGCAAATGCTGTTGACCCCTCAGCTTAAAGAGACAAGAAATACGCCAGATTCCGAAGGAGCAGGGAGACAAGGGGGCCGTGAAAATGAGCGACAACTAAGGCTGAACGTTTGAATGGCTCCAGACAAATGTGAAGCCAGCCCGATTAGGACCAGTGAAAGGGCATTTCCCCCCAGAATCTGAAGGGGTTTTTTTTCTTTTATTTTTAAATAGGGGACGCTATTGTCATTCAGAAAGCCCCAGGCTATTCTGAAAACAGGCAAAAATCAATAGCCCACTTGTTGAGGATAAGTGAATTAGCCTGTGTTGAATGTAACTGAGTACCTGAACACTTGAGTGAGCAGGGTTTGTTGGGGAGAAAAGACGCTTGCAAGGATTGCCTTTTTGTGTCCACAGCAGTGCACATCGCTGATTAATTATGTCCAATGATCATTTTTTTGTGCAGGGCTAATGGGCAGACTCTGTTTTTGTTTTTGTCTGTCTGCCCATAACCTGGTGAACTGAATAGAGTCCCCCACGTCTCAAAACAATCCAAGTGGTGGCAAATGGACCTCAGAAGAGCAGCAAGAAATGGGGTGATGCAGGTTGCATGAAAAGTTTGATTCATTAGTCAAAATGCAAAATGACAGACTATAAAATATATTAAATAAGCATTTAGTAAAATACTTGATATTTAATAAAACAATATGAACCATTTTAATAAAATGTTCTATATTATATAATAAAATTAGTAGTAAACTGTATTAAAAATACATAAAATAGAGACAGTTATGAGAATAGTGAGTAGGTAAATGAAATACACTCACAGTATTTACTTCCCTCCGCTTTTGTGTCTGAGTCTAGAAACGAGTTTTGAAAGTTATAAGCTTATCCTTGCATATATTTGTGGCTTTAAAAAATTGTCGTAAATGTTTTTGTTGGTGATAAGGGCTATAACCTAGCAAGGCCTTGCATGCGAAACCTGCTGAAGGGTCTTAGAGTGTGAAGTCTTTGCCTGGACCAGGAGAAATCTCCAAATAGATACCTTCTCAGGCATTCAGCTGGCATGAGGGGCGTGGCTAGTCTGTTTTTTCTTGTCTTGGCCATCTACACAGAAGGAGCATGTGGGGGCCCTTACGAAAGAAATCGGAGGAGGGTTTGTGCGTGTTTGTTTTGGTCAAAGGCAGAGCAAGAGTGTTGTGTCTGGAAGTGTCATTGCACTTCCATAATCTTTGTTACTTGTGGGTATGTCTTTCCGTACCACAGAATAGGGCTGTTTGTCCACGGGGCACAATAGTCACATACATGGCATAGGGTGCAAGAGCTTGTCAGAGACCTACACACATATTGGAGACCTGTGAATATATTACTAGCTCTGAATTATGGAAAGAAAATTGCAAAGTCAAAATCTGTCAGTGCATAATTAAATATCTACAAAACATAACATTATGTCACTAGTCAACTGCAGCACAACTCTCCTATCGTTAAATCTCACCA
>RJWJ010005613.1:0-67261 GCA_004363605.1 Indri indri | reverse complement strand
GCCTCCCTGATTTAAAGCTGCCTCTCAGATGTTGCAGATTAAGTTAGAAATTAGCCATTTGGGCGGAGTTTTGGAGAAGCTCCTGCCAAATGGGAGATCCTCAGTGCTTTCTTCTATATATAGTCTTTATGGTGAGCTAACTGAAGTTAGCAGGGTTTATTTTAGGAGGTGACTCCTTCCAGCATGGTATGGTGGGTTGGGCTGCATGCCCAGGGAAGCATTTTGAAAGATCACTAAGGCCGACATCTTACGGGAGGATGTGCTGGCCTCTGACAGTTCTGGGGGAAGATGCTCTTTGGGTTGTATAGGTTTCTGGCTGCAGTCCCGAGAGGTGGTTGGGAAGGAGTTATACCCATTTAGCAGATGAAACCATTGAGCCTCAGTGAATTTGTAAAATGGTTCTGATAAAGTTGAGACAGGACAGAGGTTTTCCATTTCTTTGTTTCATGTCCCTTGTGGCAAAAAATAAATCCCTTGAAGTATTCTGTGCATGGAAAAATACTAACTAGAAAGTAGGTGATTTAATCTGAGATTAATAAGACATTGTATAAAAAGCTTCAACTCTCCATTGGGACTCAAATGCCAGCTCAGCCTCTTTACTGGCTCTGTGACATTGGACATTTTCCTGTCTCTTAGCCTCAGTTTTTTTTAGCTGTAAACTGGGCATGTTTTCCTTATAGTGTTGTCATAAGGTGAAAATGAGAATTAAAAAAGAGTTAGGGCCAATAAAGTACCTGGCACATAATAGATGTTTAATAAATGGCACTTGTTACTGCTTTATTTGTCGAAAAGGGAACTATTAGCAATATCTTCCTAGAAATTACCTCAATTAGAAAGAGATATCTTGCTGGAACACTAACTAGGATTTTAGGCTAAATTACGCAGACACGTATTCAAAGGTTCACCTTTTGGAAAATGGCCACTTACTGGCGACCTGGCAGAAGGAAACCTCAAGCACATTTCCCTGCAAGGGCCTGGCTCTTTGAGCAAATCCAATAGACACAACCAAGATTATTGTGTATATTGTTTAAAAGGTGAATATGTTAAAATTTTTTTTTTTATTATAAAAAGTATCTTGGAACAAACACCTATTTGGTATGGGAACTGCAGTATTTCTGTCTCTCACACACACATACACACACAAACACACATTATCCCTCCAAAATTGATACCATTTGTTGTTTTTAATTTTAGAGGAAGTGGAATCTTCTCCAAAGTTGCCTGCTAAGAAATCGCTGATGTTTGTTCATTTGCCGGACGTTTATTGAGTGTAAGCTCCGTGCCATGCCCGGCGGTGGCGGGAGTGGGAGGGAGGGGAGTGCGGTGGGGGACACCCCTGACATGCGAGTCCCGTATGCGTGTTTGACCTATTCCAGGTCACCTGTGGAAAAGAGGCAGAGGAGAAAAAGAACAATGCCAATACTCTGTATCTTCTTTGTTCTCCTAAGCCTCTGTTCTCCTGGCTGTGCAGTGAGCACAGCTGGATTTAATGGTTTCTAGGTTCTTTGCAGCCCTTTGATGCTAGAACTCAGCAGGGGTGAAGCATTTCCTTTCCTTGTTCTGAACCCCAGCAGGCTGATCCAAAACTGCTTGTTCAGTACCCGCCCCCCTGCCGATGAGATGGTTCCAGCATGAATTGGGATGCTCAAAATGCTTGAAACTCACAGGCATCATGCAGTGAAGCCAAAAATAGAAAACAAGTCACATCTGGGTTTTGGGGACTCCCTGACTGTTCCAGTTATCTTTGGAACAGGGAGTTTATGAGAAGCTGGACTGAACGCACGGGATCACAGCTTCCATTCCACGGAAGGCAGGGTCGCCCAGCCTTCCCAGTGTGTCGGGTAGGGGGTGGGAAGGTGTTAGGGGTGTTGGATGGGACCACAGACAACCCCAGATGTCCTGAAAGCCCTTCTCCTGGGAACAGAGCAGGCTGGCTGTCCTGCCAGACAAGGAGCCTGGACTTCTTGCACTGCTGCTGTGATGGGAAGGTGCCACCATCTGCGCCATGGGAATCCTAGCGCCATGTTTAGCGGAGGGCAGGCTGGCCACCTGGTCTAACGAGGTCCCAAGGGGCTGGCTTCTCTCACTGACGATCTCCATGAGGTCTCCAGGAATCCCCTTCTCCCTGATGGTTATATTAATATCTGGGTGAAATATAATTAAAAATCCCCATTCTCTTGTAGGGGAGCACAAGAGAAAAAGTGTGTCTTTCCCCTGTTTGCCATTGTAGGCTTTAGGTATTTCCATGATAGTGATTATTTTAAATGGTTAAAATAAAAACAATGAGGAGAAGGGTGGGAGGAGGAAGAAGATATGATTTATTTGGCATTTACTGTGTACTTGACACTCATTGTCTCACTAATTCCTCGTAACGACTATATCATGTACATGCTATCATCGTATTATTATCCCAGTTTTATAAATGAGGGAACCGAATTACAGAGATTAAATAAATTGCC
Organism: Indri indri; assembly: GCA_004363605.1. Classification (NCBI taxonomy): domain Eukaryota; kingdom Metazoa; phylum Chordata; class Mammalia; order Primates; family Indriidae; genus Indri; species Indri indri. The sequence continues at coordinate 64,802 of RJWJ010005613.1, read as the reverse complement.
TGAGATCCCACAGCTTGTAGTTGCCAAAACCCTGGGCCCCTAATCCCTATTAAACAATTTCCCATGCTAATTATTTTCATCTCTGACACCTGGCTAGCTTGTGCGTGCCTTAGGCTGGGTGTCTTCCTTGTTCATTATTTGATCCCTATTTTTTTATTTATTCATTTATTTATCTATCTATCTATCCATCCATCCATCCATCCACCCACCCACCACACCTGGCTAATTTTAAAAATTTTTTTGTAGAGATGGGGTCTCATCATGTTGCCTAGGCTGGTCTTGACCTCCTGGCCTCAAGTGATCCTCCTTCCTTGGCTTCCCAGTGATCCCTATTCTTTAAAAGAAAAGTCACCACATCCCTGATTTAGGCCCCACAGATGGGATTGTGAACAAAAGCGGGATCTCCCCATCTACTTGAGAACTGGCTTCTTGTCTGAGTGGCTGGTAGCCTGAGGAAGGATCTGGGAGGGGCATGGCCCTGACGTGTGTGGCTGCAGGCTTGGCTGGCTGTCGTTGGTCGTGTATCCTACCTCAGTCCCCTTGGTTAGGGTTTCTCAGCCCCGCACCTCTGATGCTTGGGGTTGGATGATTCTCTGTCGGGGGCCTGACCGGTGCATTGTAGGATGTCGAGCAGCACCCTTGGTCTCCAACCACTGGATGCTGGTAGCACCACCCCCCCACAAGTTACATCAACCAAACATGTCCTAGACATTGTCAGATGTTTCCTGCGGGACAAAAATCACCCCGCTTGAGAACTACTGCCCTAGGTCATGAAAGTACAGTGGAATGGGCCCCTCTGGGTCCCAGGGCAGCACTGGGTGTGGCCCAGTGCTCCTCTGTAAACTGGTCTTTGTCCAGGTCAGGTTTAGTGCAGGGCCTGGCACAGGGAAAGCACTCAGTGGTCAGTGCTAATGGTAGCACAGTGGTGGTGGCGCAGTGACGACCATTGCCCCTCACTGTGGCCACCTCCCCCTGCACACATGCTGCAGGGACACCAGCGTCACCAGCCACTCAAGTCTGGGACTTCGGGTGTAATACTCCGAGGCATGGCATTTGAAGGTGAGGTTCGTGAAGGCTTCTTTATCTGAAGTGTGGAATTTGGTGCCAGGCTGCCCATGCCAGCAGCAGACCCATCCAGAAAGCCAGTGGGGATTTATTTGATGGGCACAAGGCCCCAAGAGCATGTTCCAGTCCTCTTTGGAGCATGGGCTGTCCTCGAACACTGAACTTGGACAGCCTCAGCACAACTTACTGTATTTTTGATTTTATAATTGTCCACAGAGCCCTGTAAATCAGCACCCACTAGCAAATCTAGCTTCATGTTGGCTATAAGACTCACAGCAATTTGCTTTTCTAAACCTCTAGTATAATAATCTCTCCTGTTTTTTTTTAAATTACTGTAAACAAGAAAACAATAACAACAAAAATCTTAAAATTTCTTGTGTTGCAACAAGGGTGGTCTATTGCCTCATGGTTTGTTTGCTAAGCAGGTAAGATCAGGTTAATAGCATAGGCACCAACACCAGGTCCCACTTCCTGGCTGGAGGATCTTGGATGAGTTATTAGCTAATCTGAGCCTTGGATTTTCCATCTATAAAACAGGACTCAGGATATACCTACTTCACAGGAATGTTGTGAGGATTAAATGAATTACTGCTTATAAAGGGCTTAAAATAGTACCTAGTACGTAGTACATGCCCAAGAAATGTTAGCTATTATTATAGAAGGATTTGGAGTCACACAGATCAGGACTTGAACCTTGTTCTCTGCTCCTTACCTGCTGTGTGATATTAACAAGTGTCTCTACCTTTCTGAGCCTGTGTCTTCCTTATATTAATACTCATGGTTGTAGTGGGTATAGTGACCAATGTGTCCTAGTTGGTCTGGGATGTTCCTGATTTTAACACTGAACGTCCCATGTCATCAGTCCCAGGCAAACTGGGATGGTTGGTCACATTAGTTACAGGTTGAAATAAACCAGAGCACCTAACACACAGTAGGTGTCAGCAAATGGGTGCATGCAAGAAGTAGTCTGAACAGCATGATCACGTGTGTGTGGGAGGGGTGGGAGCGGTGTTTTAGCTAGTCACCTCCTTCTGTCTACAAATGCCTGTGCCGTTTTCCTAAGCCAAAGAACTCAGAGTTGCAAATTGACGTTTGTCTAACATAGATTGATTTTTTTTTTTAGTCTTTCTATTTTAGACAGAAGAAAGCTATTTTATCCAACTTTAATGTGCCACAACATATCACCTCTTGACTTCCTCACAGTCTCTAACAATAATGAGGATTGAAGCATTTGTAAAGCTTGGTAGGTTGTAGCAACCTAGTGATTTAGACTGTGTGGGGTGTGTGATGACTCCTAAACATGGGGAATAGGAATTATCTGAAACTCATCTGGAAAATCTTCAGCATACTGGTTCAGCGAGTTGGTTTTCAGAGATACCTTTGGATCCGATTATGTAAAAGCCAAGTAAGTATTATGATCTAGGTGGTAGGACTAGGTGACTGACTCTAATGGAGATTCTCACCAATCCACAGATAAATCTTGTTAGTGATTCCCTGTTGCTCTTTGCGTAAGATCCTGTCTCCTTCCCAGGACGCCCAGGACTCCTGACCCGGCCCTTTCACCAAATCTTCCCACCTCATCTTATGCCACTCATCTTTTCAATGCTCTAGGCTCAGACCTCCTTTCTTTGTTTCTTAAAAATTACGTGTGCCTTCCACCTTACAGCCTCCTTAATGCTGTTCCTTCTGCCTAAAATGCTTGTTCTCTCCCTCACCTTCGAGGAGTTAATTCTTACTCTTTCTTTCAAACCCAGTTTAATTCTCACTTCCAAAAAAATCTTCCTGATCTTCCATCCTAGATGAAGTTCCCATGTTTCCTGTCCTCCCTACATCCTCCCTTTTGGCAGCATTTATAACAAATGTAACTAAATGAACCAACTTTGTAGTCAGCTATTTAATATAGAATGACCAAATCAGTCCCTCTTCTAGCTGTCTTGTTATATCTTCTTTGTCCATTGAAAAGGAGGCAGTTGTTGAATTTTGCAGGCTGGGGAGTGGAGTGTTCAAGAGCAGATGTCTGGAGCCAGATCTCCTGAATTTGGTCAAATTCTGGTTCCGACGCTTTGCAGCCATGTGTATGTTGCATAACCTCTCTGAGCTCAGTCCCCTCATCTGTAAAATAGAGGCTAATAACAGTTGATCTCTTACAGAGTAGTTTTGAAGATAAAAATGAATTAAGATAAGATAAAATGAGTTAAGGTAAAATGAGCCACGTGTCAGTGGCTTAGAACAGTGCCTAGCACATAGCAGTATGTTGGCGTTTGTGGTGGTTGTTACCGTGCGTTCTGGTAAGAGTAACACTACCAGTAGTAATGATCTTGAGAAGTGTAGCCAACTAGCTTAAGAAAGTGTTGCAGGAGAGAATGTCATCTGTTTGTGCTACATTGTGACTTTGTTTTATTAGCAAGCTGTGTGATCATAGAAGAATCATTTAAAACCTTAGTTTCCTCATCTATGTAGTAGGATCGCCTACCCCATAGGGTGAGCATTCAGAAAGGTGGGCTGCGGCCTGTCAGGTATACGTTCAGGCACACGGCAGGTGCCTGATGAACTGTGGGGGCCCAAGCACTGTAGAAACCGATTGGTTTTCTCAGATGCCATGTCTTACGATGGCAGAGCTCTGCTTGGCATCCGAGAACTGGACTGTAAATCCAGAATTCCACAACAGCTGTTCAGGGAGCAGTGTGCTTCTCTGTGATTTAAAATGAAACACAACAAAAAATAATGATGGATGATCCAAGGTGCTGGTTTTATATGGCAGCTAACGAGATAGCAGGACGAGTAATTGGAGAATGTATTGCTAACAGACACAATAAATACAGCTATGATTATATATTAGCAGCTCTCATATGGCTCATGACGCAGTATGTGTGAGGTCAAGAACATGTTAGAAAACATGTTTAGGTATGTTATGGCCTGTTGTTGTTAGTCCTCTTAGAGCCCACACTTTAAAAAAATGCTTATTTGATGATTATGGTGAATCAGATGTTATTCTAAGTGTTTTATAGATAGCAATTCAATCAATCCTAGTAACAGATCTAGGGGGTAGGTATTGTTATTATTATCATTATCCCTATTTCACATATGAGGAAACTGAGGCACCGAGATGTTTGAACTTGCTCAAGTACGGAGAGCTGAGCCAGCATTCAAACACAGGTACTCTGGCAGAAGAGTCCATGTGTTCAGCCGCTGCTCTCTGTTGAAGTCATACGGATGAATACAATGAATGGATATGGATAATTGAGTGCAAAATACCTGCCCACTTTCTCCTTAAATGGACCAGACCAGCTGTCCTTGGTTCTGAATTCTACGGGCCTGTCCATTAATGGAACTTGTTTACTGGATTCTCGAATACCAGCGTTGGGACAGCCATAGCCCTCAAATTGATGGAAGCTATATAATTTCTTCTCTCTGCCTTTGATACTGTGTCCCCCCTTATGGCCTCTCCCCCAAACTGATTTTCTTATACTCTATAAAAATATGTGAATAGTTTTCCATACCTGCTGAAAGCAGGGTTTTAATTAGCCTTAATTTTTGAAGTCTGCAGCTGTAAACTGTGTTGAAAAGATTGAAAAGATTATTGCACTAGTAATAAGATAATTGTCCCTGAGAAATGCTGTTAGCATGTAAACACAGTTAGCGTGTGAAATCAGAACAACCGTAATATTTCCCCCGTTTGGTGTTTAGAGATGCTCCTGCATGAATAATTAGAATGAAATGCAAAGTGCAGAAACGGAACGCTGCATGCTTTTCATGTTATTCTTTCCTGCTTCTATCCTGGCTCGGAAATAAAAGTCTACTTAGTGGAATCTTGCCTGAAGCTGGCCTGCCTTCCCCCGGCAGCCGTTTGAAATTAGTACCAGAAGTGGGGTGAGGAAATTCCTCAAAATTAGAAATGCTAGGCAAACACAATCTGCAGCTTTTTAGGAGAGCTTTGGATGACCACATCTGCATACCTGTACATACATGTGAATGCTCATAAGTTTTTGTACATATATGTGCACACATGCATACGCACACACATTCACCAGGCATACACAGAGCTGAAGAAAACTGGTCCTGGCTGCATACAGCAGAAGTAGATTGATTGACCTCAGCCCACCTTCTTAGACCTGGAAAAACTGCATTAAAATACGCTGCACCTGCCACCATGCTGCGTGGGGTGGGGGGGTAGTAGTGGTGGGGTGCTATGTTTCTTCTCCTGAGTTTTTGCATCCTTTGATACACTGGGAACATGCTTTAGTTTGATGATGTCAGCACATGTAATACCTTCCCGACAGACCATAGCTCATCGCATATGCTACAGGTCCTGCAACTGTTCCGCTTCCTCATCTCAGACGCCAGCCGGTCGGTAAGCTGAGCTCATCTGCTTCTGCTCCATCCTTTGCACCGAGACTCTTTCTTCTTTGTGGCAAACGCTTGCTTTGACTTGCAGTCAGGAAGACATCCTACACCTCCTAAGGTGGCTGTCAGCCTACATCTCTCACATTCCAGCCTAACGCGACTTGGGGCTCAGTTGACTTGGGTTCAACAATAATTTACCAAGTGCTTTCTCTGTGCCAGTCCCAGGACTTCACTAAGCATAAAAACAAAGAGGATAGTGCCTGGCCTCGGGAAGGTGGGACACGTTGTCAAAGCAGAAAATAGCAGGGAATGGTGAGAAAAGAGGACTCAGCCCTGCTGGTGGGAGTAGACTCTGCTCTGGACTCAGTATTCCCAGGTGTGTGTTCTTGAGTCAAATCACTCTTGGACTTGGTAGCCAGGCTTGCTTTTCACCCAGTCTACAGTCCATATCCCACTCTTCCCTCTGACCCCAGGTCCTGCAGCTGAAAGTGTTGGGCTTAGCTTGGGTCCCACTAAATGAGAGATTGCAAACTCCAATGCCCACAGCAGCCACACCAGCAGTCCTAAGTGGAGGAAGAGCATCTGGGGTGGGGACTGTGGCAGGCTGGAGAGCCTGTGACCCTTCTGAGAGGAACAGCTGTTCCTCGGCTCCAGACAGGCAGTGCCTTATGGCGATGCTGGATTTGTTTTTCCAGGTCTTCTGATTTTTCTAAGAAATGCCAGGACTTTGCACTTTTATGTGAAACCTCCTGAATTTTAAGTGTTGGCATCCTATGTAGCTTTTTTTCTATTTAAAACATTGCTCAGGCTGAACAAAATATGCCTGAGCCGAACACTGCTTGCAGGCCACACTGCCTGTTTGCCACCTCCGCAATAAACCCTTGACCCTTGAAGATCGTCTTCCCGGAGTGCCTGCTAAGCAGAGGCCATGGCTGTGTCACCAGGGATTAGTCCCACTGCATCACGAATGTGTTCAGCTTGAGACTGCAAACTTCAGCTCGCGTCTTATTTCTCCAATTCTTTCTTATCCTGCCCGCACCTGCCCCGCAGATGTCTCAATGAAGTTCCTGGGAAGGGAGCACTTCCTCTCCTGAATAGAGCCTACAGTGGCCCAAGTGCGGCACGCATGTGAGTGAGGGTCCCAGTGCAGAAAGCCCAGCAATAAAAGAGGATCACTGTAGGCTTTGGTTCAGCCACACAGGACTTAGCACAGCGTTGTGTCCTGGTGTTCATTATCAGCTTGCCTGGGGATCTCAGGCTCTTGCCTGACCTTGGCACGAGGTCTGGCAGATTTGGCTTTCTGGGTGTAGAATTGGTCGTTTTCAGAAACAAAGCCATTGAGACCGAGTAGAGGAGAGTCCTCTATTCACTGCTGAAAGGAGCTCATTGTACAGAATCGGTGTGCTTCGGACCCCCTTCCTCCGGCCGCCTCCTCTTCCCTTCCCCCCAGCTGGGGCTTTGTCAGTGGCTCTCAGGATGCGTGTCCCAGGCTGTGCTTTCTTCCATCTTCCTGTCTCCGGGGCTTCCCTGAACAGCAGGAGAGCTGGGCTCGGAGCCCCTGCGCACGTTTTCGGCTCCCTGGGCCAACTCTGTTGTCGTGGGCGATGAGAACACTTCCTTCCAAGAGACCTAGGAACAAACAGCCAGGCAGTTCGCAGACAGCTGCGCCAGGCGGCCGTGCAGGAAGCGAGAAGACAGTGGGCGCTAAGAACGTCTTCCTGTTCTGCCTTCTGCCCGGGTGTCTCCCTCCTAGGCCTGCGGCCCCACACAGTCAAGACTGTTGAGTTCAAGGTGGAGGCTCCGAAATGAATGACCTACAAGGCTCAACTTATTGGTGAATTACTAGGGTTTTTCTGTTTCTTCGGTGAAGTCATGGGATCCTGAACTTTCCTTTCTTGGGTCTTGGGAGTGACGAGGGTGATGTTGAAGAAGCTGCTCATTGGGTAAAATGAGACCTTCCTTTGCAGGGGGAGAGAGAAAGTATCATGGCGAACAGATGGGGGTCACACACTCAGATGCTCCCAGGGCCCAGCCCGGGTGGGCAGGGCGGGGCTGTGGCAGACTGGAGGGGACGTGCCCACCTTAACCCACCTGCCCAGGTCTGGCCCAGCGGGTGGGCCAGATCTTCTGACATTTCCAGAAAAACCATAAATCAGGATATTGGGAAATCACCCCAATTTTTAAATGTCGGCAACTAAAAAAAACAGCATATCGTGCAGCATATAGGTCAGACCATACTACATCCAAGCATTATGGTTACTGTTTTTAGTTTTTTTTTTTAACTTCTGAGATGATATTAAGGTTAAATGGGCCTGGCTCTGTGGCTTTTGGGCAAGTCCCTAAGCCACTGTTTCCTCCTCTGTAAATGAGGAACAATACTGCAGGGCATCTGTGATCTGGGCACAAGCACATATGCAATGTCATTGAGAGCTTCTCCCAATAGCAGCAGCATAAAATGAAATTCATTTACGTCTCCAGACTTTATGGCCATCCTGGAGCAGCCACCTGGCGAAGGTGGAATGAGGATTTATTGAAATAATGCCCATAAATTGCTAATTACGGTGCCTCATAAGGACCGAACAAATGATAGCTGCATCATGGCCATTGTCATCAGTGCTGTCGTCTTCGTCATCACCATCGTCGTCATAGAGGAGGCGGCTGGGGAGGCAGGTTGCAGGCAGAGGCCCTCCCCTGCCGAACCTTTCTGACTTTCACCCTGACTCTAAATGTAGGAAGCCCGCCTGTCCCCTGTAGACTCACCTGCCAAACAGGCGTTCTCAGCATCTCTCTTCCAGCCTGGGAGGGCGGCTTCCTGTCTCAAGACACAGCCTGGAGCTGCAAAGCTCCCAACTGCCCACCTCCTGGGACTGTTTTTTTCTCCCCCTGGTTTGAGTCGGCAGTTCTGTGTGTGGCCTCTTGGAAACATTCCAGACATGAAGCACTGCTGAATCACAGTTTTCCCAGAGCTGGGATACGGTATCTTTCGAACAAAAGATGTCCCGGTCAGGGGCTCTTGTGAAAGAGCTAAAAGGAGGAAATGAAGAAAAGGCGGGGAGGGGTGTGCATAGAAATTTATTTTGGCAAAATAGCATGAACTCAGGACTTGGTGTCAAGAAACTTGGATTCTAGACAGAGTTTTGATACAAACTGTGTGTGGCCTTAGGAAATGCGCTTCCTTGCCTGGATCTCGTATGCCCCACCAGAAAATGATGGGTTGGATTCAGGTCAGGCATGGAAATAAGTTTCGTTTCACAGGGAAACTGGAATCTCTTGGTAATATCAGCTCATAGGGCCATGTTGAGAATTTGAGGCCAGGTGATTGCTTAGTAATACTCAGCTCGGCCACCTTCTAGGGAAGTAGCTGCGCACCTGGTCTACATCTCTAAGGCCCTTCCTTGCACTTACAACCTTGGGTTCTGGAGTTCAAATCTGCACTATTTCCTTGTGGGACAGACAATTCACCCATCGGTCCAGAAGCTGTATAGTGTCTTTGGAACTCTGCACAGTGTCTGCAGGCTACTTGGCAGTGTTGGTTCCCGCTGGGCCTCCTGCCATCTTGGTGACCACAGCAAGTGGGTGCACAATTGGTAGGTGCTGTGGCCCGTGCCTGGGTAGAGCTAATTATTGGGCTGAGCTGGAGATGTGGCTGGTGTTCCCAGCTCCAGGAAGATGTGGGTCCAAACAGAGCCCATGTGGCCACCTTCGGGAGGGCTTGTGGCCCTGGAGGGATCTAGCCAGCATCTCTTGTCTTGGCTATGTTGGGTGGAGGCTGCATGGCTCAGTTCTTTCTTGGCACAGGGCAGGTCCCGTTTATGGCCTGAAATGCCTCTGAGCTGTGAAAAGCAGAACATCATAAAAGGATGGCAGTTGTCCTCCAAGGGGAACTGACATGGGTGGCTCACCCACTCTACGCCAGGACTGAGCCAGGGTCTGGTATAACAGTCAGTCCTCACAATGACTGTGTGAGAGGGCTATTGTTATTGACATGATCATCATTAGCAAGGTAATAAGTTAAGTAGTCAGTATGGACCCACAGCAAGGAAATGGGAAGGTCAGATATTAGGAGTGTCTGATCCAATTCCTTGTTCCATAAGGTTCCCAAGTGCCAGCTGCTCACAGGACCATGAACTGCAGTTTAGTGATTCCAGTTCTGGATGTGGTTGTACCACGGTGAAGCGGTGTGGCTCAGAAGTATAGCCTCGGTAGCTAGGCTGCTGTGGACCAAATCCTGGTTTCATCATCTACTAGTGAATGACTTTGAGCAAATTAATTCTCCTCTGAGCTTCACTTGCACCATCTGTAAAATGGGACTGTTGATGCCTACCTCTTAGAGTTGTTGTAAGGTTTAAATGAGATAGTACTTAGAATTCACTTACAGTGATGCCATGCATTCGGTATGAGAACAGTGTTAATATTTTCGTTGTTGTCGATATTGACCAGCCGTGTGACCTTAGGCAAGTTACATTAGTATAGAAGTGACAGATTCTGTTGCTTGCAGTGGCCAGGCCACGGCCACAGCCATTCGGTCCAGTCCTGAGCCTCGTTTTCTTGCAGTAGTACACATAAAGCATTGCTAAATCTTCCATTCTTTAAAGGAGAAGTGAGAAATCTGAATTTGCATGTGGAATATCCTGGTTTTAAAACATTGATAATGATGTCAATTATTTTATCAATGCTGCAGGCTCCCCCCAAAAAAACCGAGCTCGAAACATCCACAGGCCACCGGTTGGCCATTCCTGTCTTCACTCTTCATAGCTCAAGCCCCTAATCTTTCAGGCAGGTTTATTCAAAACCTTGTAGTTCCAAGGATTGTAGTTCTGTGTACTATTTGAAGAATTACAAGACCTCTTGAGGTGCACACAGAACAAAGCTATATATAACAGTTTAGATTTTGGTAATCATTTGTGTTCAAAGATACACACACTCTGAGTTTCCATGAGTTTGTGGTTTCTCGTATCTTCCAAGGCTGTGGGTAATTAACTGCCAACTCCAAGGGCTTAGCTTCATTTTGAAGCTCTGTTGCTTATTTCTGGGTTCTGGGTTAAAAATACGGAAGGAATGCAAGATAGCAAAGAGACCTATACATTTTTAAAACTTTTAATATGAGAGAGAGAGAGAGAGAGAGAGAGAGAGAGAGAGAGAGAAATATCCATCCAATTTTAAGGGTTTAAACAGATCTGCCAACATTTCTCTAAAGCATTGAGAATCTCTTCACTCTCTCTGCGGGGGTTTCTGTTTTCTCCCCTGAGCACTGTTTGAAGGTGAGCTAGCATTTTCCAACAAGGTGAGTGCTGTGCGATTCTGGCCTGCGTTCACATTTCAAATGCAGCCTTTCTTAGAGAACAAGACGACTTCTGTGTCGTTGGCATCCCTCCCTCATCGCCCAGTGCCACCTGCCACGCACGTGCCCTGCCTTCATCTCAGAAGCCACCCGCACATGAGACCAGCTCACTGTGAGATCCCATGGGAACATCTAAAGAGAAAGCCCCATTATGCAACACCTTGATGGCTGCAACTAGACCCCGAGGAGGAGTTGAGAAGGAGTCCCACTTCCCTGGGGAGAATGCTGGAGAGGGGAGGGTGGTAGCCAGGTTTCTAGAGCAGGACAAATACTTTGCCATATAAGTAGGGAGAAAGGAACACCTTGCACCCCTCCTGGGAATTTCTCGGGGGCACAGAGTGTGAAGACCACCCCTCTTGAGAGTTCTGTGCATGTTTCATACACTTGGTGGCTGGCTGGATATCACAGGTAGGAGTCCTATTTGTTGTCACTTTGGATACTTTCAGTCTTGCATTTACCCTGGAATAGTGTAGGTATCGTGTGGAGGTCCATGTACATAAGCATCCCCCAAGGGTATTTAATAAAAATGCAGATCCTTTGGATCCTTGCCCAGAGATCTTGATTCGGTGAGTTCACACTTTGAGAAACACCAGGATATTGGTTAAGAGACTAGTTTCTGGCCACTTAACAAACCTGCTTACTGGTCCAGGCTCTATCCCTCATTAGCCCTGTGTTTTTAAGCAAATTACCCTCTGTGAGCATCAATTATCTGATCTATAAAGTGGGGATCATGATACCTCCCTTGGCAGGGTTGCCAGCATTTCATATGCTTGGCACAAAGCGAGCATTCAGAACAAATTAGTGAAATTTGCTCATTTCACTGTTGTCACATGAGACGGGTTTAGCTAGTGTCTGCAGTAACTTTTGCAGTTCACAAAAATTGTGATTTTGCGGGGTTGGGTGCAGAGGGATGTGTCTTAGCCTTCATAAGCCTGGAAGAAGAAAACAAAGGGAAGATTATTTCTGAGCTTATAACCTAACTGTGTACCAGACATTTTAAATACCTATTTTTATTTAATGTTCACAACAACCCCTGATGTTGGTGGTATCCCATTTTCAAGACAAGGAGGAGACCTTATATCTGGATTTGCCTGGGACAGTCTGGGTTTACACCTGGTAAGCTGATGTAATTATTAATTGTGGTCTTTGTCACTTGCTAAAAGGGTCCCAGACAATGATTTCTGCCTTCTACTGTCTTACAGTAGCTCTATTGGGAATACCGTCCCTCCAATTTACGTCATGTCAATGAGAAACACAAAGCTCACAGAAGCTAAGGAGTTTGCCCATGTCACAGGTGGTACCAACTGGCTGTTAGGGGTGGAATTGTGTCCCCACCCTGAATCCCTATGTTGGAGCCCTACCCCCACTACCTCGGAACATAACTGTATTTGGACATAGGGCCTTTAAGGAGATGATTAAGTTAAATGAGGCTATTAGGGTGGGCCCTAATCCAGTCTGATTGGTTTCCTCATAAGAAGAGGAAATTTGGACACACAGAGGCACCAGCAGTGCGTGTGCACAGAGGAAAGACCTCGTGAGGACACAGCGATAAGGTGACCTCAGAAGAAACCAGACGGGCAGACACCTTGATCTTGGACTTCTAACCTCCAGAACTGTGAAAAAATAAATTTCTGTTGTTTAAGCCACTTAGTATGTGTATTGTTATGGCAGCCTCGGCCAATTAACACAGTCGTTATGTGTGGTTTGAACCAGGGCTGACCCCCAGACCGGCACCCTGCCACTACGCGATCCTTCTTTGCCCTGCACCGTAGTACAAGTGACAGTGTCCGCCGAGGTCTCTGCCTTGGCATCCAAACTTAGCTTCCACTCAGTGGTCTCTGACGAGCCCGTTGCTCCAGCAGGCAAGAGCTGTCAGTGAGTTTTTGTTCTTTTGGTCTGTGATCCCGTGAAGAGCTTGTTATGTTTCCCGAGGTGCCTGGTGATTTGATGATGACTGAGAGTGAGGTTGATGGTGGAAGATTCCCAGTTCTGGCCCCCGTCGGAGGCTCTCAGGGAGAGGGTACTGAGCCAGCCTCTCGAGTGTTCCCTGGAAGTGTCTGCGGCAGAGGGTGTCCTGTCTATCTAGTTGATTTGATGGGCCGTGGAGAAATCTGGCTCTGAAGGTATGAATCACAGGATCGTCATCTCTACACCAAGGCCATTGCCTAACACCCGGGAGCAAGCACTATCTTACAAAAATCCTCAAAACAGAGGAAGAGAATGCCCCTTCCAATGGCAGAGGCTTAGCTCAGGGGCCAGAATCTACCAGGAGAGCCAGATGTGTTTGATGCATGCATGGAATGATAATGAACCAGTTCCTCCTCCTCTCTCTACTTTCTTTATTGAAGTTTAATTGCTTGTTAAAATTAGGCCTTTGGCCTTGAGCCTGGCTTCCCGGACTTACAAGCAAGACTTGCGAGGTGTAGACAAGTTTCATTTCTCCAAGACCTGTAATCAGTCTCCTGCCTCTTATTTAAACAGTTAGCTTTGGGAATAACAGTGTACACAGAGCCACTTTAAACTCATTTCTGGTTCCCTCATAGTGCCCGCCAGGCACAGTGCTGGCTACTGAGTCGGAACTTAGTGAACATGGGTGGATTGATTTAGCTAACTCTACACGGTTCCCTGCCATGGCGAAGTGACTGCGTTTTGTTTTTAGTCACGGCACGTGTGCTAATTTCTATCAACCATGTCCACTACCTTTAAAACAAAAAGGCAGATGTTAAGAAAGGATTACAGTGTTTGTTAAGGGGATACTGTTCTTCCCTTTGATAGACATTATCCAAATTGCAGGACTACTTTATCTAAGGTGGGACTGTGTTCTCCAGTAGAGCTCGTACAAAATAGTGGAATGCAGGTTTCCCAGGTGTAAGGTGCTGGATCACATGGAGGCTTTCAGCACCGTCCGTGTGACCTTGGACAGGTTACTCAGTCTCTCTTGGTCATCACTTTCTCCATCTCTGTAATGGTAATAATGAGAGTATCTGCCTCTTAGGGTTGTTACAGGGGTAAACGAGATGATATAGAAATTAAGCCCAGTGCCTGGAACGTAGTAAGAACTCAACAAATGCCAGTTATTAGTGCTGTTCTAAACCTTGGTCAAGTACTATGCCCATAGGATGAAGTTTAGAATAAACCAGAATAATGGAAACTGTTTATATTTCAGGGCAAGAGGATTCAGAGTGATCATTTCCTTTAAAATTGTTGTAATGGCATCTAAATAATAAATTCAGAAGGGCTGGTGTATTTGGCAGGGGATGAAGGTTAACTCAGGGGAGGTACAAGATCCTGATGGTCAAGTACTTTCTTGTTTAATGTAATGGTACACTCGCACAGGGCCTGGCACATGGTAGGCCCTCTGTGATTGGTAGCTTTTGATTGTAGTTATTTCAGGTTCCTGGAGTGTCTTTGCAGACTCAGGGAAAAAGATTGTATGTATTGTTTAGGTTCCCAGGCTGTGTTTGTAACGATACTTTTTGGTCTACCAAGGTCAATGTTTAGAAAGTAATCAGTTGTTGCCATAATAAGGCTGTAGAACAAATGACCCCAAAACTCAACAGCTTGAAACAACAAGCATATATTTTCTCTGTGCCGAAGGTTGGCTGGGGGTTGGCTGATCTAGGCTGGGCTTGGCTCCAGGCTACAGGTTGGGTCTGGGTTTGTTCATCCTTGTTGGACCAGCAGGCTACCTGGGGCATGTTCTTCTTGTGGTGGCAAAAGCACACGAGGTCATGCTCAATCACCCAAGCATATTTCAAGCTTCTGCTTCCGTCACATCTGCTGACCTCCCATTGGACAAAGCAAGTCAGATGTGCAAGCCCAGGCTTAAGGGATGGACAGCACTCTGCAGAGAACTGCAAGGTCACATGACCAGAGGGTGTGGCTGCAGGGAGCTGAGAAGAACTGGGGCTACGAATTCAGTCTACCTGGTTCCTCATTTGACTTCCCCAACTTAGTCATTGCAGTAGACGATGTGAAAGGGCCTTCCTTGCCGTAGGCAGCTCTGTGGTTCCTGGTACCTGCATTGAGCACCCCGCTGTAGCATGTGAGCACGTTGCAAATCCCCCTCTGGTCTCTAGGAGCCTTTCCTCTGACGGACAGGAATTTACTCTACTGTGAACCCAAGAGTCCCAATTTAGACAGACACGATGGATTTGGCAGACAGCATCATTGACCTGGTTCCACTTCGTTAGCCTTTCCAATTAAGGCGGATGTTGCTGGACGTGAGACCTCGCAGATATATAGTCATACCTTGAATCCTCTGGACTGAGCCTAGAGTCCTCCATTTCCAATGTGCACAGAGGAGGGAGAGAAAAATTTTGTTGGCAAGTGCATCCTAAGTGTTAATGATGTGGCCACTTGTGAGTGCTTTATCTTCTTTCTGGCTATTTAATTAAGATGCTAAAGAGATGGCATTTGTGCTTTTGTTTTCCAAGAAGCTTTTTAGTAAATCTTGAGCCCCTGACCATGCACTGATAGGGTCTCTGATCTTGGAACACCAAATAAAGAGTTGGTGCTTCACTGTGTCTTTGAGGGATCTGGCTCTTGGTTTTATTGACACAGTTGGTGGGGATTTCCTGTGGCTTTCCGAGGAAGGTCTTTTCCAGTGAAGTTGTTTTTAGGGGTTCAAGATGTCATTCTCCCCTCTTTACCCTCTAGACATTCTGAGCAATGAAGCATAAGTCCCAAACAGTAGCCAAATGGGCTGTGAAGTACAGCTTAATTAATCTGGGCATGCACTCAACAGCCCAGCTCAGTGCTTTGCTAGAACTTGGCTTTGAGATTGAGGTGAATTTTGAGGATGAGATACAGCTTCTTATCTTCTGGCTGTTTTTGTTGTTTGTTGGTTGGTTTGTTTGTTTTGAGACAGAGTCTTGCTCCGTTGCCCCATTTAGAGTGCAGTGGCATCATCGTAGCTCACTGCAACCTCAAACTCGTGGGCTCAAGCCATCCTCCCACCTCTGCCTCCCAAAGTGCTAGGACTATAGGCATGAGCCACAGTGCCAGGCCCTTATTTTCTAATCAGAATCAAGGTGGTAAGCTCTGAACAGACAGAGAGACAGAGACAGATTGCTCTGACCCAAACCACAGACGCCGCACACTCTCACTCCCTAAACAGCATGTACCAGGTCTGATGCACACGGCCAGCCACAGACCAGGAGGATGGTCGTGTCTCCTACCGACAAAAACAGGCCCTGTCCGGTGTGTGCTTGCTTTAACGTAAGGCAACAGGAAGTACAGGGTCCTGTATACGAATTGATAAAATAGCCTGCTCGCTTGATAAAAGCGGCTCCATGAATGCTGGGTTCTCGCCAGTCTTAGCTGCCACTTCTTCACTTTGGGAAGGGGCAGGTAAGAGTTTGAGGAGAGAGCCCTGAAATATTTCCTTTTCGACGAATCCAGGTTCCTTTATGGACCAAGGCTGCACTGTGGAAAGACGGGGAGAAAATGTTCCCCTCGGTATTTTCCTGGGCATGAGGAATATTCAGTGTCTGGGGGAATGTGAAAATAAGAGTGAGACGCTCTCTTGGCAACTTCCTTTGAGCTACGCCAGTGGGGAAGGGCTGGGAATTGGACTCCAAATGGAGTTGGGGGCAATGAATTCCTCATCTCGAAAGAAAGGGCAGAATTGACGAGAGATCCTGCCTCTTCTGCTCCTCACAATTAGGCATCGTTATAAAGATATCATAGAATGGTGATTGAGAAAGTGAGTGGCAGCTCACCTAGCATAGGGGTTTAGACTTTTCCAATTTCCCTGTACTTCCCTCTTGTGCACGGTTTAGGCCCGTGGGCTGGTGCTAATTTGCATTGCTTCCTAGAAGCCCGTGTTGGAAAATCTGCTAAAATAAAGCAAAGCTTCCAACTGGGGTTGTACTTCAGGGCCCTCAAATCATGCCCATTCTCTGTAACAGGCAACTGAAGCTTGTTTTTTCCAGAATCATGAATCCGAGATGGTTACACTCAGAGCAGACACGGTGTAGACAAAAATAGCCTTTATGTGCTGGGTTTCCTGTTTTCCTTGGAAACCACTCACTGAACACCACTGCCTTCTCCCATCAGCCCCTTCCTCCTCCTGTGCCCACCCTCTCTCTGCTCCAGCCCCAAGAGTTCATGCCTAATGAGCCGAGACAGTACCAGCAACTTTCCCAGTCAATTGGCTTTTGTAGAGAGGGAATGAATGGGACGTTTCTCTGGCCTTCTCTAGCCTAAAAAGGATCTTCCCCGGCCCATTGGAATGTGCCCCTCATACCAGGAATTAAGCTCCTGTCTCATTCCTTCCCTCATTCTTTGCAAGATCAGACACAAACTGATGGCCTTGCCCCTAATCAGGACTTTATATTCTTTCAGGTTTATTTCTAATCCTCTTATGGGCCCAGCTTCTCCGTGTGGAGGATTTGGACACACTTTGTGATATTTGGCAGGGGGGTGCTTTGTTTCTTTGCTTCTTTACACCTCATTGTTTTGCAGAACCTCCAGGCGGGTGTCCCCTTAATGAAAAACGAGCCTCCTTCCTCACTTGGATGTGGGGGGACGTGTTTGGGGGTGCAGATGGGGCCACGCTGTTCTGATGTCTCTGCAGAATGGGGGAGACAGAGTTGGGCTGCCCTCCCGTGGGGTTGCTTGCGCACCGAGGAAGTCAAGCTGGGGTAGTAGGTTAACTTTTCCCCATTCCTCATGTGTGTTTTCTGTCTTCCCACAGGATCCACACCCCCCGAGCCCACTGGTCACGCTGGAGGCCCAGGTGAGTACCTCCCCAAGGCCTTTGTCACTGATCTCTCTGTGCCTTGATGTTCCTGGGCCAGTTCTCTCTCGAGGGGGCGTTTGTGCATCCTCTTGGCCCCGTGGCTCAGAAAGGCTGGACAGTCTCTTAAGGCTGCCCTCCTGCCCCGTGTAGGGCAGTGGATGTGTGCGTGCATACACGTGTTTGTGTATGCACACGTGTAATTGTGTGGGTGTGCACGTTCGCACCCGGGTGTCTGAAGCCACCTCCTACCTGTGGCAAGAACCATAACCATTTCTTTTGGGTTTTGCTCTGTCCTTTGCTCCTGCCTGACCGTCACGAGGAGGTGGATGCAGGGGAGGGAGGAGACGGAGGGGACCCCTGAAGTGGGAAGATGTTGCTCTTCCCTGTCCTTGGATTTGGATGACTTTTCTCCTTGGCGGTTGGGCAGCAGCACCCAGCTGCCACAGAAGGAAGTTGCGTCGTCTGTCTGCTTGCACATTAGGCCGTTCTGAGGAACCTGGATCACAGTGGCATTTCCATGTAGGGCAGAGGACAACCAGTGGGCCTTGCAAGGGACGGCATGGCCCTTACTGTCCTCTCTCTGCCGGCGGCTGTGAGTGTTGGCCTTGGAGTCCAACAGACCCAGGTGGAATTCCAGATCTGTGTCGTCCAGCCCTGTGATGTCGACGGGGCCGCTTCTCTAAGCCAGCACTTTTCCATCTGGGATGTCAGTACAGTTATGGTGCCCACCTTGCAGGGCTGTGGTTGAGAGTTACAGGAGAGGATGTCTTCCGCAGTACATACTAAGTGCTTGCGAGTGTTAGCTTTTAAAGCACAGAACTGTTACCTTTCCTGCTGGACCTTCGGGGGGACGTGTCTTGGATCGATCCCTGCCTTAGCTCTCTGGGTTGGCCAGCCAGTAAAGAGAGAAGGAAGACAGGCCGGGCCCCACTCGGATCCCACAGCAGAGAGTTTTCCGCTGTCAGACACAGTCAAACCTGTTTGAACATTTAGCAAGAGCTCTGGGGTTCCAGGGGCTTCTGGAGTGTGCAGGCAAAGGCCACCCGCCCCCTCACCTTTCACCCTTCCCCTTGGGCCCTTGTCCTCTCCTGGCAACTCTGCCTGTGTCTTCCCACAGGAAGGATCCCTGCTTCTCCCTCCTCGATCAGGACGGCCACAAGTTACGGGGAAAGTGCATCCCGGGGTTTCTTTGTGCCTGTCCTCTAGTTCCCCGGCAGAAAGGAATACAGGGCGTGGCTTAGAGGGGATCCAGTTTCCTCTGCAGGTTTGGCCATGCTTTGGTCTGGCTTTGCCCATACTTGTCATTCCCAGGCCATCTCAGCCATGTTTGCCATGTGTGAATTTCATCTGTTTACCTAAGTCACCTAAAAATCATTTTTCCTTAATTCACTTTCAGAAGTAGACTATCCTAAGTCAATGGCTCTCAACCAGGGAATGATTTTGACTTCTGGGGGATATTTGGCAACATCTGAAGACAATTTTTGGTTATCTCACCTGTTTGGGGGTGGGCTGGGGAGGTTTCACTCCTGGCATCTAGAGGGTTGAGACCAGGGATGCTGTTAAATATCCTACGAGGCCACAGGGGCCAGCCCCCCACAGGACAGAATTATCCGTCCCCAAGTGCTAATGGCGTCGAGGTTGAGGAAGGCTGTCTCAAGCAATCATGTTGGTGGAATCACAAGTTTGAAGTGCTAGTTGTGTTTTTTTGCACACCATTAAAATCAATATTCAACTATGAAGATAAAATTAATATTTCCTTTGGGTGCTCTCTAAAATCATCTAAATGTACTCTTCCGAAGTATGTGTGCTGCACCTTGGGAAACATGTCTCTCCCCAGCCTACCTGATGGGTGATGAGAGAACTTCCAGGCTGTGTTTTTACAATGATGGCCCTTCTCTTCTGTACCCATCCTTCCCCAGAAGGCAAACTTACTAGGCTTAGGAAAACCCACCGGCAAATGGTCCATGTCCAGAACTCCGGAAGCCGGATCTCATCTCTTGGGGGTGGTGCAGCTGCACCGCGGATGGGTCCGTCCCCCGCTCCCCTGCATCCCTCACTCTGGACACCACCCAGTCGGCCCTCCAAAACCTCATGGGAAACAGCAGTCACGTGCCAAGGGCTTCGGCCAGCACGTGAGGGTGACGGCTCCCCCCACCACTGTTCAAGTCACATCCATTAGCCAAGGGTCCGGGGCCTCAATCTGCAGCCAGCAATGGCACGAGGCGGACTTTCCGCATTTGTGCCGCGCCACTGGGGGAATGACTCCATTTGTCTGCAAACAATGCTCCATCAGTCTCATCTGGTTCTCATTCTTTGGGGAGCCGTAGGATATTGTTGTCTTTCCCCGAGTTCTGATTTCCTGTGTTAAAGAGACATTGGAAAACAACCAAAGTGCAAATTTTTTTCGTCACTGTTGGCACAAGCCTGTGGCCAGATCTGACTTTGTGCTGGGCCTCAGCCCATGGTGGGGTGAACAGTGGGATCCTGTTCAGCTGCCTGCAGGCAGGTCAGACGAGAGTGGCAGGGCGTGGGTTTCTGGCAGAAAGCAGTGCCCCAAATGTTACGCATATGCCGCGAGCAAGATGCAGATGTGGCTGAGCTTGGAAGAACCGACCAGGCAGAGCTAAGGTGGCAGATGTGCTCTGGGCCCTAGGTCAGTGCCACTTCCCCCCCCCCCAGTGCCCTTTGCTTTTAAGGACGATGGTCCCTGCTTCATCCTGCAGCCCAGCTGCCACAGGTGGGCGCACCTGCGAGATTCCACTGCAGGCCGCCACCTTGCACCGTGCATCAGCAGCTTGGCTTGCCCGGGCCCAGCCCGCACAGGAGCTCTGGGCCACCCAGGGCCCATTTCCTCCGTGCATCCCTCTCTTTCTAGTATGAATTGCAGCAGTGCTCACCCATTGCTTGGTTAATCTGTCCCTGTGCAGCTGTTCTGAGTTGGGGGAGATGGATTGATTGGCTGCTGAGGCCTCCTCTAATGCTCTCCGCCATTAGCACAGCAGAGCTTTGCATCTGTCGGCATCAGCAGGCCTCTCTGCTTAACGGCCAGATTAATAGAATGAGGAAGCCGAGTAAGGTTTAAATCCCTGGTGTCAGCTTTCCCCGCAGCAGGCTGTCCCCTGGGGATATACCAAGGAAGCCCTGGCTCGCAGTGGTGAACACCTCTCTGGACTCCAGATGGTGGTTACCCAGGAACTAGGTGACCTAGAAATGGAAATTAAAAAAAAAAAAAAGTCTGAAAGAGTCTTGAAGTTTGAATTTGGTTAGCGGCTTGGTGGCATCATTATTGTCACCCTCACTAACACTTGCCATTTGCCAAGAACTGGCTTCTCCCGTGGAATCCTCAAATGCCACAGTCACATGGGTGTTCTTAGGATACCCAGTTTTCAGATGACAAACCTAAGGGTCAGAGAGGTTAAGTCACTTGCCCAGTGTCACACAGGAAGCACATAGCATTGGTGGATGTTAGACTGACTCAGGGTTGTATGACATCAGAATCTATCATCTCAACCATGATCCTATTTTGCCAGAAAATAAAATTGCTTTGACTAGTAGAAAGATTTGCAGATGTTCAGGCAAAGCTGGAGGGACAGGCTTGATATATGCAATCCAAGGTCCATAGATATAGATAGACAGATGGATAAAGGATGCTTTGCACATGTGGCCACAGATGTATTTAGATACGTAGGTAGAGAGAAACATGATGGGTGGATGGTTGGAAAGATAGATACTTAGCTTTGCACAGTGAGTAATTTTTTGAGAGATAGGTTGCCAGAGGACTTGTGCGTAAAATGGGTTAGGCAATGAACCCAATAGAAAATTAATTTTAAAACAACAGAAACGAACCATGTCCCAGCACGTCAATAGTGTTTTGATGGATTTGAATGCTTATTATTTGATTCTCTCCTCCTCATCGATCCCCGAGACAGTTTATCATTTCTGAATCCTCTCCAGTTGGCAAGATCTCTTGTCATTTAATTCTGGCGTCTCTCCTCCCATCCCCAACTTCACAACAGCCTCTCTGTCAATTAGTTAATGGCCCCTACTCAGACACCGAGATGCCTTGGGAGCTGCAAAGGAGCTCCTCTGCAGAGTAAAGATTTGTCAGTCTGCGTATTCGTGAAGTCAGCTCTAGGTAGAGGAGAGTGGGGCTTCCTTTGCACCGAGGCCCCCTCCCAGGACATGAGGATCAAGGGTCCCCAGAGGAGAACTCCCAGTTTATCAGTTTTCAACACCAACTAGATACTTGAATTTCTCCGATCAACTAACTGGGGGTAGAGAAGAGGGAACGACATTCACATTATGTAAAGATGACTCTGGGGGCCATGAGATTGTGAACAAGGTCATGTAGAAAATGAGTAGTGGCTATAAAAGGAAAGTAATACTTTAAAAATTATATCTATTCATCTATTTTCTTATTCAGTAAATATAAATAACTATGGGGCCATGTCGAGGCCAGGCCTTACGCTAGACTCTAAGGATCTAGCAGTGAGCAAGACAGAAGGTTCCTTTGCCCATGAAGCATCCATCTGGTTGTGGGAGTCAGATGAAAAATATGCAAATAAATAAATGCATCCATAATCAGGTGGTAATAAGTAAATGGAGATAAGACAGGCGTGTTTGTAAGAGAGAGTGACCAGGCAGAGGGGAGACGGTTGTTAAGCAACATCTCTCCAGACATGAGAACTGAGTTGGGGAGGTGAGGCTTGGGCTCAGGAGGGGAGATCTGAGCTGAGAGCTCACAGTTAAGACAGAATGAACCTTGCAGAAAGACCGCAGTAATGGTGTTCTGAAAACTTTGCATATTATGTCTGGGTTCCTATAAAAATAATGCCAGTTTTCCTTAGACTCAATTACAGTGTTAGCTCCTTCAAGCTCCGTCCCTGCCTTTGTGTCATTATAACGCCAAAATGAATAAGGAATTACCTTGGCAGGCAAGGGTGAAAGAAAAGGACCGAGGAGGTGGGAGAGAAGAAACATTCAGGGCCATCCAGGCAGACTGATGTCCGATGTGAGCATTTTAACAGGCCAGAGGAACTTCGGATCTTAGCAGGGTTGTGCTGACATGGGGCTAAGTGTCAGAAATCTGGCTAACGGTTGTCATTAGCTAATTAACTGACTGATGTTCAGCTGAACTTAAGCATCAGTATAAACCAGTGCTGCTCAAGTGGGGTGATTTTGCCCACTAGAGGACATTTGGCAATGACCGGAGACATTTTCGATTGTCATAACTTTGGGGTGAAGGGTGCTACTGGTATCTAGTGGGTGGAGATCAGGGGTGCTGCTGAACATCCTGCAGTGCACAGGAGAGCACTCCTCCCCCTGAGAAAGAATTGCCCTGCCTTCAGTGTCAGCGGCGCCAAGGTTGAGAAACCCTGGGGTTTGGAGAGGGGTTGGCCAACGCTTCTGGTCTGATGCAGCAGGTCTTTTTGAATATCTCAATTTTTAGGCCCAGTTCCTCTTTCCGAGACAGGCCACAGCCTCCTTTGTGCAAACTTCTTTCTCTTGAAGCTCTTTCCCTACCCCCGGGATTAAAGCAATTGCTGTCTCCTCGCTTCTCTGCAAGCTCTGGGCTTCGATTAACCTTTTCCTCCGCAGAGAGCGGTTTTTGGAGTAATCAGGGAGCTTCTGAGTGGCTCTTACCTGAGTCTCCAGCCCATTAATTCTTACGGCGCCCGGCATCTGTTGAAAGCACCGTGAGCCCAAATTGCTTCTCAGCCCATCTGCGCCGGCCTCCTTGAGGGGGCAGAATCTCTCTGGGGGAAACAAGGCTGGTTTGGGGAGGGGCCACATCCCCTTGCTGGGGTCTTCTCCTCTGCCTCTGATTTTCTGGGTCTCTAATTAGCCCTGGTGCGGGTGGGGAGGTGACCAGCCGGACCACTGCCTGGGCAGAGATTTGGCTTGGCAGACAGGAAGGCTGGACTCCGGCAGTGGGACTGTCCTCGGGGAGGAGTTGCGGTCCCCTGGCCACGGGCCCCTTTCTAGTCTATATGACTCAGGGGGGACGGTGTGATGCAACATTCCACAAATAGCCGGCAAGTTCCCCAAAGTACAGCCACATGCACCATTGCGAAAAATAGATCATGTTGAGGTCACTATTCCTCTATTATGGTGGGAGTGGACTTTGCCTAAGACATTGAAGGTTTGAGTTTAGCCCTTAACGCAGAACACTTAAAATGACTGTTCTTGCAAATAATGACTGTATACATTGAATATATATATATATACGTTTACTTTGAGATGGGAACTGTACATTGTACATGCATTCCTGAATTTAGTATTTTTAGCTAAGATTCATTAAGCATTTATACTGCATGCCAAGTACTCTTCTACATTTAATTCTTTACGTGAATTTACTCATTCACGTTTTACAGCTGTCCCAGATGGGAGGAATTACTGTCATCCCTGTTTGCAGATGACAAACTGAAGCAAAAAGAGGTTAAGTTACTTGCCTAATAGGTAGCAAATGGATCAGGATTTGAACCAGGCAGTTTAGCTTTCATTTGTCAGGAAACCCTGTGAGAGAGATACTGATGTTAACGCCATTTTATAGATGAGCCAACTGAAGCCAGAGAGACCAAGTTTTAAAAGTTATACAGTCAGTAAGTGGTAGAACCGGAACCAAAGGCAGGTTGCGAATGGAACACCATCTCCTTCACTGCTGTGTTGGTAAGATATAGATATGCATGATACAGACAGAAAATTCGGATATAGGTTAGATCTAGATAGCTGTAGATCACGCACTTGGCAGTGCAGTGCAGAGCAGATGGGTTTGGAAACATCTTATCCGTACGGAGTGAATTCCAGGTTGAGTAGCTGGGGCTGCAGGCTGTGGCAGGCTTAGCCCTGCAGACAGCGAGCGGAGCAGTGACAACCTGGGGAGGCGACGTTCACATTTCCCTTCCAGCAGACGCATCTCCTTTCAGAGCAGCCCCACCCCCGTTCACGTCAAGCACCGAGGCCGAAGCCTGTGGTGCCGCCGGCTGAGTGACAAGGCGCTGTCCCCAGGTTTGCATCGACCTG
The DNA here is from genome assembly GCA_004363605.1 of Indri indri. Lineage (NCBI taxonomy): Eukaryota > Metazoa > Chordata > Mammalia > Primates > Indriidae > Indri > Indri indri. The sequence continues at coordinate 40,284 of RJWJ010005613.1, read as the reverse complement.
CAAGCTGGAGGCTCAGCGAGGAGGCGTCGCTAACATTCGGCATCCATGTCACACGTACCAGGATCTTTGAAGCTTAGGCTGTCTTCACCATGAGGTTTTTGGGGCAGGGCTGTGCAAACCGGTGAGCTTAAAAGGGGAAGGTTCCTGTGCTAGAATGTTCAGGCTGGGTTTGCACGTTCTAGTTGCCAGGATAATTCAATCAAGAAAATCACTCTCACATGAAATAGCAGCTAGGGGTGGGGGGGAGTCTCCAGGTGTGTGAGGGATGTAAAAGGCCACAGACAGGGCCTAAGCTTGTGGAATTTGAGAGCTGGAGAGGTGAGTGCCTGTCTTCCACGTGCCTCGGATGTTGCTAAACAGCTTTATGCGTGATCTCATCTGCTCAGGACAGCAGTCCTTGGGAAGCTGCGCTTGTTCTCCTCCTTTGCAGGTGGAGACACCGCTGAGGCACAGAGAGTCTCGGCACCTGCTCCAAGGCCACAGAGTCCCAGGTGGCAGCAGGAGGCTCCACGCCCAGGCCTCCCTCTCCTGCAGCATGGCCATGGCTCCCACACCTTAGCGCACTGCGGTCCACCTTTATACTTGACACGGGAGAAAACCAGGGCCCAGAGTGGCTGAACAACCTGCCCGGTCACTCAGCATCTCAGTGGCAGGCCAGGGTTCCTCGCTGCTCAGAGGCATGGGGGGTGGGGGGCGGAGGCTCAGTGCAGGCAACCGACAGCCCCGCCTCTCATCTTCACACATCCTCTGCTGTCTCTATGTTGGGCGTTGGCGAGAGGAAGCCGGTTGAGGGTCTTCAGCACCCCCCACCCCCCAGGTGGGGTCCATTCTCCACCCTTCTCCTCTCTTCTCTGGGTCCCCAGAGGCCGGCCTTGATGGATTGGCCAACACAGACTTCTCTGTGCTTCAGCCGAGGGGAGGTGCTGGCAGGAGACAGAGGTGGGGAGCGGGTGAGATAGGGGTTTTTGCGGGGTGGCTGTGTCCCCTGGTCACGGCCACGGCTGCTGTGGGGCTGCCCTCTCCCATGGCTGCAGCTACTCCCTCCAGGGTCTGGTAACACCCCTTTGGCCCCCAGGGTGGTGACAGCCCCTGACCGTGGCCAGCCCTGCTACTGTGCATAGCACCTCCCTTGTTGGTTTCCCTTAGAGTCTCTTTGTAAAGTCACCTCAGTTGTGCCTAAGGAGAGTAGCGTCTCTGTCCTTGGGGGCCCCTGACCCAGGCCCTTGCTAATTCAGCACTGCCCACGGGACTTTCCAGGGTGAGTCACTGTCATCTTGGTTCATGTTTAGATAAAGCAGGGGGGGTCTTCAGGTGGAGGAGAGGTCCCAGAATGGAGACCAGGGCCCAGTGAAACTTCTGAAACTGAATACTTGTGTGAGCATTGTTCTGGAAAGAGATATTCCTAGCTGTCATTCTGTTTGTGACAAGCCGCCCCCAAAACTGAGCCAAGAAACAAACATTCTAAACTCCCCCCAGCTGAATAAAGGATCACAGGACCCACATATGTGAGAAGAGAGGCCCCAGGCAGGGGGCGGTTTGCCGAGTCTTGTCATCCACTCACACCCTCTGCCTGTCATGGCCTCGGGGCAGTGAAGGGGGTGGGGGTGGCGGGGACAGGCCTGCTGCTCCTTCCTGTGGTTCCGGAGCAGACAGACTGACAGACAGAGAAGACAGATGGTTTCTGCCTGCAAGCAAGGCCTTCACCAACTCTCCTTTTCCTGTTCTCTGTCACACCTCCAGGAAACGTCCCCTGTCCTGGCATTTGAGTCTGGTTTCTCGGAAGTGCCTCTGAGAACCGGCGGGGAAGGCGGGTGCGGAGCCGCTCCTCCAGGCTGAGGGCGCTGCAGCCCCGGCTCCGAACCCGAGGCCACCTTCCCGGCCGGCTTCAACTGTCTTTCTGAGACAGAGCATCTTGTTAAGAATAACCGCCTTCTCATCTTCCTCTGGGAGCTAGAGCTCGTATTTTTTCCACTGGGTGAAAGAGGACAGGGTGGAAAACTGAAGTTAGCCCCACGGTGGGTGCCAGATGGATGGGGCTGAGCATAGTTTTATTGTCGTGGGAAGGAAGGACCCAGCCAGCTCAGTACTAGGAGGAGGAACCTCCAGCTGTAAAAGGGGCTGAAAGAGATTCCTCGGCCAGATGACCAGTCTGTGCTCACTGGCCCAGTTATGATCCAGCTCCAGTTATGGGGCAGGGGGTGCCTTTCTCATTACAGGGCCTTAGACCCAGGGTTGTACCACAGGCCTCCCTGAGGTCATCTCTGATCTGCACGTGGGCTCTGTTTGGCTCAAGGAAGAATTTTTTTTTTTTTGCTGGGGAAGGGTAGTGGGGTTGGAGGATTTTTGAAAAATCTCAAGGTAAAACCACACCGAGCCTCTAGATGGCGGCCAATGGGAACCACTGGCTGCCCCCTTTGATGGGGCCTCTGGATGGGGTCACTTGTTCATAAAAGGCCCCCACACGTTGTGTTTGTCCTGTCCCTGCACAGACAGGATTCTGGATACCCCTGAGGGTCTCACCCGCAGGGGAGGCAAGGACAGCCTGGACCTGGTTGCCCCAAGCAGCGCCTTGGCGAGGTGAGGACGGGCCCCGTTGGGGCAGGTCACAGCCTCTGCAGCGGACCACCCCCTCTCCATACACTTGCCGACAGTTACAGCGGTGGCTACCTCTGAGGGCTGTTGGGATGAGCGAATGGGTTAATGCACGGTAAACAGCAGAACAGTGCCTGACACGTGGTAATTAACGCGACTAGTATTAATTCACAGTCCAGGGTTCGAATCCTGACTCCTTCGCTTGCTGAACGCATCACCTTTGAGAAGTGTTCCGCCTCCTGAGCCTCAGTTTCCCCACTATTCAGAGCAGCCACGACAATGCCTGCCTCCCTGGGACTGCGAAGAGGACGTGCCAAGGACACCTCCATGGCCCCCTTTTCTCACTGCAGAAAGAGCAGGCTTGGGAAGGGCATGCACCGCCTCTCGCAGCCCTGGGCCGTGGAGAGGGCAAAGATGTCGGCACTCCGTCTTTGCAGGGATTTGCTCTGCTCTTTCTGGAACATTCCTCTTCCTCTATTTTGGTGCCTGGTTTCCTCTTTGCAGAGAGGGAAATAGCAGAAATTGAAATACTGGGATGTTTAGGGCAGCCAGAGTGAGGTGATTGTCACCTGAGCAGGCTGGGACATTTGCCAGCACGCGGTTCAGAGGTGAACTGTGTTGTCACCACCTGAGTAAAGCCCAGGCCTGCCTGGATGCTGAGTGGTCCACAGAGTGGCAGAGGCACTAAGGGTCACACTTCCTCCAAGGAAGAAACAGGTCACCGGCTGGCCCCCAGGCCTCCCGTCTTTCACCCACAGGCCGACGAAGCTCCTTTTCTGGCTGTGGGTGTGTTCAGACACAGCTGGGCGGTGGGTCTGCCTGTGATTAAGAGTCCCAGACAGCTGCCAGGACCCATCTCAGGAGCCCCAAGGTGGGGGTGGACCAGGTCTCACTGATCCTGCTCTTCTGCCTCCAGCCTCACTGCGTCACCCCAGGGCCTTCCTCCCCAGGGCAGCTTCGTTCACCCTGCGATTGACTCCCCAGGTCACTCAACCTTGGCACTGCTGGCATTGTTTGTCATGCATGGGGCTGTCCTGTGCATTTTGGAATGTTTAGCAGCATCCCTGGCCTCTATCCACTAGATGCCAGTGGCACTCCCTGTCCCAGCTATGACAACCAAAAATATCTCCAAACAAAACCAAATGTCCCCTGGGGCAAAATCGCCCTGGGACTGAAAACCACTGGCCTAACCGAGTACGGTGCGCAGAGACTGTATAAAAATCAGCGTCTGATGACTGCTGTGCTGACGACATTTGGGTGAAGTCCCGCTGGTTGGACACCTCCCTGTAAATGTCACTGGGTTTTAAGTTTTTGCTCTCAAGTGACCTCATGTGGGCTGGAGTTACAAACAAGTTAGCATGTGCCAAGCACTGCAGTTTGGGTGTGATGAGATATGGAAGAAAGCTGTCGTGTTCATCTTCCTCTTCCCGTTTAAAAAGCCAGCATGGCCTGAGATGCAAAAGGATGAAGGGCCCCCCTGCTTGCACCTGGGGGATGGAGACCCCAGGCCCACCCGTGGCCGAGTCACTTTTACGCAGCTGGCACTGGGTGCCTTGCAGCCAGAGGGGTTGAGTTCCAGACGTGGTCCTGCATCCCCGTCGCCTTCCACACTGCAGCGATGGGCTTTCAGATTTACAGTGTTTGGTTGTCTCAGGAGGGTGTGAGCTTGCCTGGTACCTGGAAATAGTCTGTGGCTTTGGGGGCTGATGCTGTAATGTGTCCAAACCCTGTTGGTATTAACGTTAATATTTACTCCCTGGATTTTATGAAAGCGTCTTGTGTGCAGAGAGGCTGCCTGAGACAACCAGGCCGCTGTGTGCTGTGTTGGCCGTTGGGTGTTTACGTGTTCGTTGGTTGGTGGGTGTTCCTCCCACCCTGTTCTCTGAGGTGGCTGTGACTGGAAACCTATTTTTTTAAAATGCATTATTTATTTTTTAAAAAATTTTCCTTTTGGAACTTGAGGTTCTTTTCTGGATTTGTTTTTCATAGTTGCTGTTATCAATAGTGTATCATATTGTCTTTTTATTGATCAGTTCATTTAATAAATATTTGTTAAGTGCTTACTGTGTGCCAGACACATGACAGAAGTCCCTGTTCTCATGAGCTCACATTCTAAACGGAGAGCAAATGAGAAATGCGTGTGTATGTCAGATAAGAGTGAAGGAGAGTAAGGCGGGAAAGAGATGTTGGCCAGGTCAGCTGGGGAGGGGTTGCCCTTTTACTTTGGTGGGGACACTGCCATGCGACAGCATTCAAGCAGAGGATGTGAGTAGCAGAACCCTGGAGATAGCTGGAGGAACAGGGAGCAGCCAGTGCAAAGGCCCTGGGGTAGGATGTGCTTGGCATGTTTCTCGCACAGCAGAGGTTGGTGTGGCCAGAACAGAGTGAGTAAGGGAGAGACGGGCAGTGGAGGTGGAGCTTAAATGGTTAGGACCTTATCGAACTTAGAAAGGACTTTGCTTTTGCTCCACACTGGGGAGTCCTTAGAGGATTTTGAGCGGAGGAATGATGTGGCCTGACTTTTGAAAATGGGATCGGTGGCTGACCTGATGAGAATGTGTTGTAGTTGGTCAAAGTCAAGAACAGAAAGAGGGTGGCGGAGGAGGCTGTTGCAGTATCCAGGGGGGTGTGGTGGTGGTTTGGACCAGGATGCTAACAGTGGCAGCCAAAAGAAGTGGTTTGATTCTGCATATGTTCCAAGGGCAGAGCCCACTGGACGTACTGTGGATTAAAGCAATACAAGTATGGAATAAAAATCAATACAAAAGTGTATCAGGTAAAAAGAAAATTCCTATACCCCTTACGCCATTCTTCAGAGGTAACTGCTGTTAATGGCTTTTTCAATTTCTCCTTCCAGATTTTTCCTTTGCATATTAACTTGTATGTGTATGTGTGTTAGCGTGTGTGTGTGTGCACACACAGGCATGCATATTGGCAGGGTTTTCTTTCTTTCTTGAAATGGAATCTAATGCAACACATTTTATAAATATGTTGCTTTTTCTCTCTATATATCTTAGCACTCATTTCAGATCAGCACGCATTGCTCTTCCTCATTATTTTTAACTGTTCTCTATTTTGTCCAACTCTATATTTCCAGCACCTGGCATGGTATTTGGTATGCAGTAACTTCAATAAAGATTAATTGAATGAATTAAATATTCTACCAGCTATTCAACTGATTTCCTGTTGGTAGACATTCAGATTGTTTTTTTTCTTCCTATTTTAAACTATGCTGCCATTAATCATTCTTGTACATATAGCTTTATATAACTGTTGTAGGGTAAGTGACTAGATTTGGGATCGCTGGCTCAAAGGGTGTGTGCATTTTATATTTTAGTACCCAGAGCTGAATTGTCCTATACAGAGGTTTCTTCAAATCTCCTGTCAAAGTGTATGAATGTGATTTCCTGTTTCCCCTCTCAAAGGCACTGGTGATTATCAGTCTTTCTAATCTTTAACCAACCGATGGGTAAAAACAGTATCTTCTTGTTTTTATTTGCATTTTACATATGAGTGGGTTTAAGTATCTTTAGAAAGTAGTATTTGTTGATTAATTCCTTAGCTCCATTTTTCAGGGTGCTGGATGACAGCCCTGGAGTTCTCTGCCTCCTTGGAGGACATGTCCTGGGTCATGATCATTAAGACTCGTCTAGCACTTACTACCTGCCAGCTCCTGTGCTCAGTACCGGGCATGGATTAACTTACTGACCTTCCCATAAAGAGGATTCTCTTTAGTCTTCCCAAAACCCCCTGTGAGGGAGGTATGGTTGTCATCCTCACTTTCAAATAATGAAACTGAGGCACAGAGAGGATAAGGTTAAATGAGTCAGCCAAGATCATGCAGAGAGTAAGAGGAGAGCTGGTCTTTGGACCTCGGCAGGCCCCTTAGCCACCATTCCTCACAGCTGGGGAGATTCGTTAATGGCCGTGGCTCTTATTTAAGGCTTGACCGCACTGTGGTATCTTGAAAGCAAAAAAACAGAATGTTCCTGGGCTTTGAGGAGTAGATGGGCTGAACACAGGCATGGGTGTGGCAGCTGGACTCAGAGCTTTGCGCTCAGCCTCTGAAAGACCGCTGAGCCACAGGCACGTTTGGTGACATGCCCAAGATTCCCAAGACAATAGTGTCACCTTTTTCCACACTGGGTCACTTTTCCTCCAGACCAAGTCCCTAGCTAAGCAACAGAACTACATCTGGGGACCAACTGCCGAGATGTCAATTGCTAGAGCTGTGGGTTGGACCAGATGGATAGATGGACAGATTGAAGGAAGGAAGAAAGGAGGGATTAATAGGTAGAGGGACAGATATAATATCTCAGTTCATTTTTGAAAAAGTCCCTATTACGTGCTGACTGCTGCTTTAAGCACTGGGGATTGGACGATGAAGGACCCAGTGCCCTGGCTCCAGTGAGCTCACAAGTCTAGAGAAGGACGTTGTACATTTTTCTGTGTCGTGGGCCCCTTTGGCATCTGATAAAAGCTATGCCCCCCCTTCTCTGAATAATATTTTCAAATGCAAAAAATAAATGCGTAGGATTACAAAGGAAAGCGGTCGTATCGAAGTACAGCTAACAAAATGTGTATATAAATAAATTTGGGGAGTAATAATGCATTTGCTTCTTTATTAGCACATTAACTAACTAGATTTGGCAGCAGGTCTACTAACTACCATAATTTTGAAGCAACGACAAGTGTAAATAATATTTTGAGACATCTGCTCGGAAAGCAATGTGACATGAAAATATCCGCAATTTCTATTGGTGTCAAAGTCGGGTGTTGCTGATACTGCTGCAAACCATTGCCTACATCCGCAATTGAAGGGCATGCTAAATTTCAGTTAGTGAAAATAATTACGAAAATAAATGTGAACAAGTTCACAGGCCCCCGGAATTCTTTCTCCACAGCCCCTCAAGTCCATGGATCCCAGGACAATGACCCCCGGGCCAGATGGAGAGAGAGATAGTTGCAAGATGTTCGTGACAGGCAGGGTATATACTCGCAGAATCAAGTGATGTACAAGGTCACCACATTATTTAAATGATTTGTCTTGTCTCTCTCTGTCCTTTTTCCCCCCGCCCATTTATAGTTGAATTTTTGTAAGATAAATGGACTTTTGATGTTTTTCCTTTGTGGAGTGTCATCGGTTCTGTGATAACGTGTGACCACTCACACAACCCAGAACACTCCTGGAAGGCTTCCCAGAGTAGCCGTTGTCCATACCACATCCTTAAAGGGTTACTGAGAGTAGGCTGGGAATGGCCAGGACGAGGAGACACACAAGGCCATTCCTGATAGAACCGAGATGAAAATGTGAGCCTTGACAGCAAATCACAAGAAGTGTGATATCCGTGGAGCACAGGAGAGGAGCAGGGATTGGCGAGAGATGGGGCTGATGAGGTCGGCACAGGCCCAGATACTGTTGACCACATTAGGGAGCTTGAGATGTATCCCGTAGTCAATGGGGAGCCACCGAAGGTGTTTGAGCAGGAGAGTAGCATGGCCCAAGATCAGTTTGCGATTACTCTGGCTGCTGCCTGGGAAATGGATAGGACAGGTGAGCCCAGAGGTGGTAGCGGGGGCGGGGCAGAAAGGGGACTTTCAGTACAGAGGAGCTATGAGGAAGGCCTGACCTTGGACAGGGACAGGAGGGCCAGGAGAGGAGGGGACAGATTTGAGGGCCATTAAGATGTAGAATGGACAAGGCAGGACTGTGGCAGGTTGGGGGTGGGCACAGAAAAAAGGGATGCAGGGAATGTATGAATAAAAGACAAGCTTGGAGGGAAAAATATCCTCTTTGGAGCAGGGAGTTTATGCTCCCACAACCTCTTGTGAAGTTGTCAAGGAACAGGTGGATCGGGTGGGATCCGAAGGAGCCTCCCACACCTATTTCCCGGGTGACCAGAGGGGCTTCCCTGGACTTAGCAAGATGGAATGTTGCGCCCAGGAGCTCCGGCAGAGTTTCAGTGCTGCAAGTTCAGCTAGAGTTCTCAGGAAGTCGGCACAGACTACCTTTGCAAGCCACTGTCTCCCAGCAAAGACCAGAGGCAAAAGATAGTAAGAATTAAACCACTTAAAAAAAAAACAAAACTGCATTTGGTAGGGATTTATATGCCTTTCTGGGGCTGAATAATAACTTTTTTCCACAGCTGTAGTTGGCATTATATACGACCTTATAAAACGCTGTGATGGCCTCTAACAAATATTGTATTGCAGAATATATAGATTTCTTTTCCATGGGCTTTAAAAAAATCTTTGCTGGCTTGTGCAGGCCGGAAAGCCCCCCTGTACTTTATCCGAGAAAGCAGGTGAGCATTTTTTCTGGGACTGCTCGACAGCATCAAGGTTTCTGGGCCCTGAGGAGGCAGCCCCTGGCAGGGAGCGAGGCCGATCTGACGCATACACAAAAGTCCCCGTGTTTGGGGACGTTGGCTGGGCCAGGGGCGGAGGTCAGGCTGGCCCTTCCCTGTGGGATTTGGACTGGCTGGACTTGCCCTGACCAATTTAGAAGCTGACCTTTCGCGAGGTATGTGTGTCTCTTCGATGGCCTGGGGTGCCCCTGGGGAAGATGGTCACACGCACGCACGCACGCACCAGCAAGGGACGGGTCTCCAGTGTCAGCCTGCCCCGATGGCCCTTTGCTGATCTGCCTCTTTTTCTCCTTTCCTGCCTGCTGCCCCCTGACCTTGGCCATTTGCATTCAGAATTCACCATCATCCGGGAAATAGCACTTTTTATTTTCTGCAGGAAAAGCGGAATCAGACGACAGTACTGGGAAGTACCAGGGGATGGCGGTGGGGGCTCAGGTTCGTTGTTTCCTGGTTAACCGGGAGTGACAAAAATGCTGCTGTTTCAGCCCTTGCTTCAAACGTATCTCCAAAATGCGTTCGTCCATATTCTTAATGGGTTCAGTCCACGGCACGGAACTGAACGTGTTTGCGTGGCTTCACCAGGCAGGCGCCAGTTTCCTCTCGTCACTGCGTGCTCCGCGCTCCGCGACATCCGCCTCTGCACCTTCCTCCGTGCCACGCGCCCCACCTCGGCACCTTTCCTCCTCCTCCTGTGCCAAGTCTTCCCAGCCAGCCTGGCAAAGCTCGGTCACAACTTCTCCGTTGCAGCCTTTGCCAAAGTGTCGCGTGAAAACCTGGTGGCTCACAGGACGATTGAAGCACGGTGAACACACTTCAAAGGAATTAATAGCGCTCGGTTTATTTTTCTAGTTACCAGTTAGCTTCCATTTATGGCAGATTATACTAGTTTTTCTACTCATTTATGGGTAATGTTTCCTTTTCGAATTAATTCATTGAAGCAAAAATAGAGAGGAGCTGATCTAAAGAGCCCTGGAAAATAAATAAAGCAACAGACATCAGAGAGACAGGACAAAAATGGGAAGGTCAGCAGACGAGTGGCTAAAATAAGGGAAGGCTGGCTCTGTTCCCTGCCGCTCCCTCCCTTCTGGAATTCCCACGGCAGCAGGTGGGCAGTTCATTCATTTTTCTGATCTCAGTTTTGTCACGAATAAAACAAGCTTGGTGATACCTGCCTCACACGTTGGTTAGCCCTTGATCCAGGCAGCCAACAGCTAGTTTTTGTTGGACCCATAATTCGTTGATTTTTTTTTTCGTGTGTGCTTGTCATTGTCCTTGCTAGACTGCAAGCTCCTCCGAGGGAAGGTCTTTGTAGGCACCATCAAACCCTATACCTGCATATTCCTATTTGGTTAGTAGGAAGAAGGCCTTTTCAGAGAATTAAATTTTTTTTTTTTTCCTCTAAAGTGTTAGTTCCTGTAGGTGGGAGATGGGGAGAATGCTTGCAATTGCGTGTCAGACAAAAAGAGGCAGGGAGTGGGGTGGAGGTCGTGGCAGGCAGCTCCTACTGTGCCCCGTTCCTGCTGAGAAAGGCCCTGGCCAGAGCAAGACCCTGGCATCTCTGCTGCAGGTCCTGAGAGACCCACTGGAGCCCAAGGTCACCTTGTCAATCATGATGCTCCAACAGGGAGAACACACTTAGCAGGTGATTACTGACTGATGACCGGTTGTAAACCCCTGTTTTAGTCTGTTCAGGCTGCTATAACAAAATGTCTAAGAATGGGTGATTTTTAAACAATAGACATTTTTTTCTCGCAGTTCTGGAGGCTGGGAAGTGCAAGAGCAAGGTTCAAGTTTTGAGGTTCGAGGCAGGTTCGAGGTCTGCCAAGGGCTGCTCCCTGTTTCCAGGAGGGCGGCTTATTGCTGTGTCATTTATAGGGGACAGACGCTGTGCCCTCATGTGGCAGAAGGGAAAGAAGGGCAAAAGGGGCCTACCTAGTTCTCTGCATCCCTTTTATAAGGGACTAACCCCTCCATGAGAGCAGAGCCCCCAGAGCTCTGCTACGAGGCCCGCCTTGCAGGTTTTCTGAAGACTGTGTCTTTTAATACTCTGGCCTTGGGGATTAAATTTCAACATGAAATTTGGAGGCAACACAAACATCCCAACCGTAGCAACCCTCCAGAATCATCATTCTAAACAGTCACTTCAGACTTAGCTCCAGACCTGTGCTGCCCGATAAGGTGGCCACCAGCCACATGGGGCTGCTGAGCGCTCACAGTGCAGCTGGTTCGAATTGAGCTGTGCTCCAGGAGCAAAAGGGACGTAAAATATCACATTAATGCTTTTTCCTGTTTATTTTTTTCTTGGATTTGATACTTTTTCGTAATGATTACATGACGAAGTGATAACATTTTGGATATATTAGGTTAAATGAAATAGATTAATGAAATCAATTTCTCTCACTTCTTTTTACTTTGTTTTTTAAACACGGCCACTAGACAATTTGAAGTTGCACGTGTGGCTTGTGTAATGACGAAGGAAATGGAGTTGAACCAGAGAAAAGCCCAGACCACAATTTTTTTCTTTTTAAATTGTGATTGTCTCAATTCCTGATCTCAGAGTCTCCTGAGAGAAAACAAAAAAAGATTTCAGTTAATCGGTGGTTCTGGTTAGTTGAGTTCAGTTAATCAGGAGTTTGCCTCTAATTGCACATGCCGTCACCTCTTCCCAGGTATGTAAACACTTTGCCCTTGTCACCAGCTGCCCGCGCGCTCGCTCTCTTTCTCTCTGTGGTTCCTGCCTTGGCCGCATGCAGACAGGCAGATGTTGCAGAACGCAGAGCTCCTGCTAGCAGACATGTAGCAGGGTGACAGTGGAGGATGAAAGAGTATCTGCCAGGTGGCTACGAATGGCCAGACTGGGGACAAACTTGAGGTTCAGTTATCCGAAGGCCAGAGTCCTCAGCCCCGCCTCTTTTGAAACTGACCAGTGTTCCACCTGCAGGGAGGCACTGTGCAAGATGACCTCTCGATGGGGACTTGGCAGTGGCTCATTCTGTAGCTGTCACAATAGTCCCACCTCGCTCAGGAAGCAGCAGGGGGTACGTTTTGATCACTTCCTCTTCACCCCATTGGTGAGGTGTAGGGATTCCCACCCCATGAGGATGACAGCTGACAAGGGAAAGACCCTGTCTACAGCAGTTTATGAGTTCCATGTGCCCGCAGCCCAGGGGAGGTGGATGCCGCGTGCCACGCAGGGCCACACGGGATTGTGTCCGGGAACAGGGGGAGCAGCCAACCGCTGTGGAAGGCAGGCTTTGTAGTAGCAAGAGGAGGAGGTGACGCCTTATTCCTGCAAGAGGATGGGATTGTCTTGTTTGAATAATCGTAGGGGCTGGCAGGGAACTGACGCCCACTGCTCAGAGATCAGCAGGAACCGTCCCTGGGCCCTGGGATAAGGAGGGTTGTGTGGCTGGGGGACCATATCTGAGGAAGCAAAGTGGGCAGAGAACTTAGATTTAGGCCGTTTGAGGCCCTCTTGGTTTTCCCCAGATGCCATGGCAGCGCGTAATATTAATTTTAGGCTTTACACCACAGTGTGGCGGGGAAAAATGGACAGTGGAATAATCCCATCTGGGTTTGAATCCTGGCTGTGTTGCTTATTAGCAGTTCACCTCTTGGATCCTCAATGTGCCTGTCAGTAAAATGGGGATGTTACCCTCTACCATATGTGTGTATATCTGTCTGTCTATTTATCTGTCTGTCATATACAGATACACGAACACACATATGTCTGTTTCTCCTTTCCGGAAGGGTGGTTTAATCCCCTCTCCTTTAAATAACAACAACACAACCACAACCAAATCAAAAACAGAGTTTCATGGAAAACAGATGTGTCAGTTGAGCAAGCTCAGTTCTTCCAGCCAAGAGCTACATCTGGCCTTCCATGTACTGTTTCCACTGACTAAGTGAAGACTTGGTATTGCATGGCCACAGGCAGACATTGGCTCATTCTGTTTCAGGGCCAAGGAGCCAGGCTCTTAGTTTATGTCATGCTAAGAGGACACAGCCTCCACCCTTGTTCTGACGCCACTGTCCAAGTGCCAAGGACTTTATCCTGGCGTGGTGAAGGCAGCTGCCTGGGAACGAGGTGTGATATGGGCAGGGCAGCTCTGAGAGGCCTGTCTGCTGCAGTCTGTGTCACATCCCTCTTCCAGAGTGGGGTTGTTGCCGTCCAGCCTGTAGAAGCAGCTTCACCTGCGCACAGAGCCAAGGGGCTGACGGGACTCAGGGAGCTCCAGACGGGCTGGCAGGGCACAGCTGCTGCCTGCTGTGCCTAGGGGACTGGCCGGGACCTGGTTGAGCATAAGCACCCCTTTGTGCAGGGCAGAGCAGTATCTGTTGGCTGTTTCCTTCCAAATGCACAGACCGTCTTCGTTCAAAGGCATGAACCTCATCCCAGCAGTTCAAGGGAAACAGTCCCTGAGACTCCTTAGGTGCTCACAAGCCACCTGATATGTGTGTTAGGGATGTCACTGCCCCTTGCTCATCCCACCTCAATAGGGACATTTTCCATGGCAACCTGTGGGATCCCAGAGTCACAGCTGTGCTTAAACAGCCCAGGGAGGGAAATGGTGTGATCCTTTGACCAGTACCGGTGGTGGTGTTCTGGAATCCAACACACAGCCAGCAACGTTTTGGGATCCCAGGCCTGGATCAAACTGATCCTTAGCTCCTTCCCGGGGACGAATGGATGGAGATGGAGAATTGCAAGGACCTCTGTAGGCAGCCCCGTTATCAGCTGCTTGCAGTTCCCTATTTATTTGCATGAGTGTTTCGTACATCCATAAATGAACAGTTTTTAATGAACGCATGCTTTGTGTCAGATATGGTTCCTGCCCACATGGAGCCGACAGCCGTGTGTGTGTGTGTGTGTGTGTGTGTGTGTGTGTGCGCACGCGCGCGTGCGTGTAGGAGTGTCTACCTACATATGCATGTATAGAACTGACAGAGCCGTGACCAGGTATCGAGCATTCCCCACGTGTCAGGCGCTGGGGCCTTCATTTAACCTTCACCATTACATTGGTTCATTCAACAGATATTGATGAAAGTCCTACTGTGTGCTAGGTACTGTACTCAGTGCCCAACATTTTGAGCTAGAACCTCCTGGAACTTATCCTGTTATTAACCCCATTTCACAAATGAGGAAACCCAGGTCGAGTGGTCAAGTGGCTTGCCTGGAGATACATACCCCCGTATGGTAAAAGAGGAAACTGAGTCTCAGAGTTACAATGTGGTGAATTCATGATTTTGATATAGATCCAGCCCTATGCAGAGCCCATGTTCTTTGTTGCAGACCAGGGGCTGATAAACTGTGGCTTAGGGGCCGAATGCGGCCGGCCGTCTGCTTTTGCAAGAGGCGTTTTACTGGAACACAGCCATGCCTATTCCTTGTGTACCGTCTGTGAGTGTTCTGAATGACAACAGCAGAGCTGAGCCATTGTGACAGAGATCACATGGCCTGCAAAACTGAATATCTTTGGCTCTTTCCTGGGAAAGTTTGCAAACGCCTGTTCTAATAAGGCCTGTGTTAAGGATGGTTTTTAAAATCCATGCATAGCGATGCTGCGCCGTGCGAACATGCTCACGCACATACCTCCAGCCAAACTTCAGCCATCTGAAGCCTTTTGGAGGCTTTGGGAGCCTGATTTTCTGGAGAGTTAAGCTTTACCCCTAAGGAATTTTTCTAAATTCTATCACCCATTTCCCTACCTCCTTAAACAGAGAATGCTATGCTTGTGTTGTCAAACCTTCCTTGAATCGCTAGGTTCTAGCACTAGGTTTGGGATGCTGCTAGAAGCACTGATGGTCCCACACAGCATCAGAAATGACATAGATCTTCCCTCTGTGGCCCCGACATACTGTTTTTATCTGTCTGCCTGCTTTGTGATCATTTTTCCTGCTTTTTCATTTCTTCTTGCCTGATGTTAGTTCTCCCTGCTCTCAGTGTGCCCGACTGTGACGATCAGTGGCCCAGCCTCTCAGCCCTAGAAATAATTAAACTCATTAGAAATGTACATAGAGTAAACAGGTTTGGGTAAGGAACCCCAGACACCTGGATTTCTCTACTCTTCGAGGCTGTTCTGGACGGCTGTGAGGTTACATCGTCTGTGCTCATTTCCTCCTGCAATTGAAAGGTGGGGAGGTGGACCCAATTTCCCTATTCCCCATTGTCCCGGGGTTCAGATTAATGATAGCCGAGGAAACAGCAAGTCCTCAGGCAGATGATGAGCGTGGCTGGATCCTCGCACTTTGCAAATACCCGATCTTATCCCCGGGTTATGCTCCAGTAGCCAGAGCTGACTGTTAGTTACTTTAATCTCCATCACAGATGTTAGCAGAGGGAAGATTGACTGGGTTTGGCTCACCGCGATGGAATTTAAGACATGGGAAAATGCAGACTTGCCTGTGAAATCCAGGCACAGTTTCACGTTCAGAGATGTATTTATGAAATAGAAACTGATTGTAATCAAGTATGAAACGGCAATTGCCGTTCGTTTTTAAATTATTTGACCCGTGTATGGTTAACTATTTCTCTTGACAGGTGTTTCATCGGCTTTGTGGGTAATTCTTATTTAAATGAGTATATGCATGGCCTCCCACACACTTTTTTTTTTTTTTAGATTTAAAATATTTAATTGACAAATAAAGATTGAATATATTCAAGGTGTTCAAAGTATGATAATTTGATCTACATATACACTGTGTAATGATAACCCTGATCCAATTATGAACACATCCGTCACCACCCTTGCTGTACATTAGATCCTCAGAACTTGTTCGTCTCATAGCTGAGAGTTTTCGATCCACTTTTGTTTTGGGTGGTGGTGTTGGTGCTGTCAGCAGGGCTGGCTTCACGGACTTGCAGCCTGTTTAGTCCTGCACATCTTCATGCTCAGTGGGGCTCTGTGCTTGGTCGAACACTCTGTTGTCACCATCCTAAAACTTTTAATAATTTCTGAATAAGAGGCCTTGTGTTTTTCTTTTGCACTGGGTCCCATGACTTACGGAGCCAATTCCAGCCATCATGGAATGGGGTCATGGAATATCAAGGTGGAAGGAGCTTAGAGGTCAACCTTTCAAGCCTAAAAAGAGGCTCTGCCCAAAGTCACCAGACAATGGTTAGAAAAACAGTTACCAGAGGCTGGCGGAAGGGGAAAATGGGGAGTCGTGGTCCAGTTGCCATAAAGTTTCAGTCATACTGGATGAGGAAGCTGTAGGTGTCTGCTGGACAGCATGGTACCTGTGGTACCAATGCTGCATCGTGTGCTTAGAATTTTGTTAAGAGGGTAGCTCTTGTGTTCTTACCACCAAAAAAAAAAAAAAAAAAGAGAGAGACACGCAAGGAAACATGTGGAGGTGATGGATTTATCTATTACCTTGATTGTGGCGCTGGTCTCATCGTTCTGTGCATGTGTCCAAACTGTTCAAATGGCACACGTTAAATATGTGTAGGTTTTCGTATGTCAGTAATCCCTCCATAAGGCTGTTAAAAAACATAGAGGACAGTAGATGGCAGAATTCTGACAAGTGGGATACTCTGATCTTTAGGTCTCGCCTGGACATCGGGATTTTCTCCCACGGGGACATAATGCTTCCTGCCCAGTTCATGCTTAGAGTCAATGAGCAAATTTAATAATAGTCTCACAGTTACTACTTATGAATTTAAATTTGTCATTATTCCCCTTCCCCCAACATACATATACACAGAGTAAGTCACCAGTTTTTTCTACAGTATTCAAAAGTGGCTATTTACTGTGATGGAATTCTCCTCATTAATAGTATAAACATTGGAATAAAACTCTCTCAAAAATGCTAGCAATTTCTCCGAATTAAAAGTTTGAATGGAATTTTTTTTCCACTCATAAAGCAATGCATTCTCATGGTTAGAAATGTGGAAAATGATCAAGAAGGAAAAAAAAAATCACCATGCCAGTTTTTTGTATATTTTTTGTCTGGTCTTCTTCTCCATGAATGTGCATTTTTTACATAGTCGATTTCAAACTCCAATCATGTGAACCTTTTAGGTCCATTTAACACATTAGGTTAAACTATATGAGATTGCTGTTTTCGTTGTCAAAATACTCACAATTGGATGTTGTTCAACTAAGTTGCAAAGTCATCTCCTGAAATCCTATTCTTTTTCAACATCACATTTGTTGGCCATATAAAAATTCCATCAAGTGGCTGCATGCAGTTATGTAACTTTTGTTGAATCACATAATTATATAATTATAACATAATACATACTTATATATAAATAACTGTAAGTCCTGATATGATAGAACATCTCATTTCTTTGCCTTCAGAGATGGAATATTCTTTTAAAGATAATTTTCATTGTTGTGTTAAAAAATAATTGTTTTATAAAAACAAAAAGAGGCAAGTGGAGTCATTATTCTGAGATAAAATCTTTGGTGCGTTTCTATCTGGTCTTTGTTTCCTACATCTGTGTGCGTTTCAAAGCCTACTTCTTTTTCACCAAACAACATGTGGTGAACATTAAATCGAATACTATGAATCCGATTAAGTTTATTCCCAATGACTGCAGGGGGTCTTTAAAAAGGACTGCTCAAAGTGTGGTCCGTGCCATTCCCAAAGTGTTTGTCACTGGCGGCACTCAGAGGAGTTCAGAAACTGGGGACACGCTTTTAGAAGCCTTCATGGTAATTGGGCATGGCATGGCACCCAAGCATGTCAACCTTTTTTTTTTTTTTTGATGCTTCATTTCTGTTTTATTTTACAAAATTATCACTCTGTGGTAGATCAGGGGCACAAAGGCCTTTCCGCACAGCTGGGTGGAGGCGCAGCGTTGTAGAGCCCGACCAGCCCACCTGGCCACAGCAGAAGGACGGGTGCTCACTCGGTCTCAGGTTGTCACCAGGGCTGCCGTGCTGGGCTCTGAAAATCTCTGCTTCTGTTCTCTCGAAGTGCTTTTCTTTTTTTCTGCTCCTTCTTGCTGCTCTCAGTGAACAGCTCCAGTGTTTTCTTTTTCTCCCCTTTCTGTTCTTTCTTCTTTTTCGTGCTCCTTTGATCTTTTTCCTTTTTCTCACTTTTTTCCCCGTCTCATCTCTGGATTGGAGGGGGGCGTGGGACCAGAGCTAGCAAACCTCATAACCGCGCTCGTTCACGTAAATTGGGAAACGTGTGCACATCAGGTCTGAGCAAGCGTCCCAGAGTGTCCCTGTCTAAAACAAACGTGTTTTTGTACCCAGCTGTTGTGACGTGTCTGCGCGTAGCTGGAGAAAGAGTGCGTTCCTTACTTTAGTAGACATGGGTTGCGTTTTTGATCTGAAGTTGGCCGGCTCTGAATAAATTATGTTTTAAAGCTACCCATTATTATTATTTTTTAATGTTAGCTATACTTCGGAACTTTCTTTATCGCTGCCATCTGCTCTTGACCTAGAGTCAAGAGGTGGCTCTAGGTAAACCTGGGCATACTCATTTGGGCACATGTGCCTATTCATTCGGAGACACGGCCAATACTCAGTCTTTTTTTTTCAGTGAGATCCGAAGCCCAGAGAAAAGCGGCTGCACATTGGTGAGTTCTGTTGTCAGTGAACAGGAGCAAGTGGCATTAAGCTCTGGAGCGATTCCTCAGGCTCCATCAGCCACACGTCCCCTGGGCTACATGTACACGTCCAGTGCTCGGAATAAAGCGAACAGTGATGACGAAATAACTGGCTTTAGTTAAATAATTTGCTGTTTACGGCTTCTCTGTTTATGAATCAGTTAAAAGCCCTTTTAAGTGAAATTGGATAGACTACAAAGCGTTGGTTTCATGTGTTTTATTTGCAGTTTAATCAGCGTGCTCCAGCTGCTGGAGTGGGGAGAGTGGAGCCGGGTTTTAATTATCCCTGCTTTGCCCGAGTTAGGAATTCCCAACGGTGCCGTCTGCGCGAAGATGCCAAAAACCGCATTGTTCTTTAATTAGCTGTTGTAATTGTTTTAGTCTAATCTCCGTGATTAGCAGCAGCATTAAATACAGCAGGAAGAAAAGGCCTGTCCTCTATGCGCTGCCCCAGTAAACAGAGCCTTTCTCCCTTCTGGAGAGGGATATCATGGAAAATTAGAACGCAACCAGTGTTGATTGGAAAATGATAAAGACTGCCACCACCAAGCAGAGATGGCTTTGGGAAGCTGGTTTATGGCCCTCACTGCCAGCTCGCCTGGAGAGCTCTACAGCCCTGACCTGTCGCAGAGGCATTTGGATGGGGCCCTCTGCATGGCTCTGTCCCTCTCTCTGGGGATGGGGAAATGGAGCGGATTGGCACCAGCTGCTGTTTTGGCTTCGTGTTCTCTGCTTTATGCAATTCAGCCCCAAGCTTTTATTGAGCGCCCCTTTCGTGCCAGGCATCGTGCCTTGTGCCTGGGGATACAGCGCTGAACAAGGCAGACACAGCGTCCCTGTCTGCAGAGTCTACAGTCTAGAGGAGGAGACTGATGGTAATCAAACACTTGCTCTAGTGGTGGGTTCAATGTAAATTGTGAAATGCCACGAAGGGGAGCTAGGAGGGAATTGGGCAAGGCTAACTCACCTGGTCAGGTGAGGTGAGGGTCAGGGAGCGTGTCCCAGAGAAGTGAAGTATAAACTGAGATCTTACAAGTGAAAAAGAGTTAGCTGGGCAAAAAGGGCAGAGTATCAATACTTAAGGCCAAGGGAATAGCACGTGCAAAGGCCCTGAGGCAGGGTGGAGTTGGATCTTTCCTGCTCATTGTTCTATTAGAGGCAGGAGAGTATGGTGGGAATGAGCCAGAATCCAGATACAAGCTTCCTGGGTTCACACCCTATCCCCATCTTTGCTACTTAATAGCTGTGTGAAATTCTTTAAGTGGCTTCACGCCACTCTGCCCGAGTATTCCCAAGATGTTAAATGAAGATGGTGATGATAACAATAGTATTATCTAGCTCAAGGTGTTGTTGTGAGGATACCTTAAGTTTCTCCATGTAGGGCATTCGGAGCATTGCCTGGTGGTAAGACTCAGGAGGTGTGAACTGGCATCATTAACCCCTTGGGGTAGCTTTCTCGTAGAACTCCGATACAACGGGCTAAAATCTACATCTGCTGTGTACAAGTTGGTTGCACTTCCTGCTTTCTTATGCATGAAGTGGGGACAACATGGATGAACTCAAAATTGTCCTGTGGGTTAAGTAAGACATGTCAGGGGTTTAGCTTTGTTGTAGCCCATTGTTGGTGCTCAGAAAGTAGTAGCTATTGTCATGACTCATGAAGCATCTGCTTGGCATGTGGTTGGCATTGACACTCAGCGATGATAAGTTCCCTTCGCTTTTTCTTCTTTCCTTCCCACTGTGAGTGGGGCTCTGCCGTCCTCCCCACGTTCACAGAAAGAATAACCCCACTGCAGGTTTTCTCACCCTTGGCACTATTGCCATTTTGGACTGGATAATTCTTTTGCAGGGGGGAGCTACTCAGTGCATTGTAGGACGTTTAGAAGCACCTCTGGTTTCTACCAACTACATGCCAGGGGCGCCCTCTCCCCCAATCAGGATACCCAGAATGTCTCCAGACGTTACCAGATGTCCCCTAGGAGACAAAATTGCCCCCCGTTGAGAACCACTGCTCTAGAGAGAAACAGAACAAATAGACTGGCTGGTAGTTTGGAAACTCCCCGGCGTAGGATATTGCAGTAAAGATAGTACAAGCCTTTTGGGGAGGGCGGTGTGCAGCAGATGGTTTTAAGGTCCTTGGAGCATGAGGTGTTTACAGGGTTTGCAACTTTAGCTCTATGTCGGAATCACCTGGAAAGATTAAAAACCTGCTGCTCGGTCCCTACCACCAGAGCCTAATGTACCTGGTCTGTGTGCAGCTCCAGGTAGTTATAGCTGTCCAGGTGACTGAGACGGGCTGCCAGGGTTGAGAAGCATGGTGTAGTGGAGAAGCCAGCATACCTGTGTGAAAGGTAAGGTACTCAGGTAAGCCTGATGTGCCGCGGAATGGTAGGGACAGAGATCTTGCTACTGCCACTACTACATGACATTTACTCATGTACGAGGCACAATGAGTGCTAAGTGCTTTACGTGTATTTTACTTAAGTCTTTTATGTAAATGTGAACTCATGTAATGCCAAAAACAATTGTATGAGGTAGAAGTAACCCCATTTTAATGGTAAGGAAACTGAGGCACAGGTGGTTAAGAAACTTTTTTCCAAGGTCACACAGCTGTAAGTGGAATAGGAATGGAAATCAGACGGGTTGGCCTATAGCCTGTGCCCCATTGCCTCGGGCAGTGGGGCGGGAAGAGGCCTGGGCGTGGGCATTGAAAATGGTTTTACAGGAGTGGGTCAGATGAAGGCCTTGATGTGTACGCATTGGAAGAAATGCCAAGCATTCATCCATTCTTTTATCAGGTCTTCATTGGGCACCTACTGTGTTCCAGGCACTGTGCTAGGTTCTAGAAATGCACTGCTGATCAAAATAGGCATGGTCCCTTTCTTCTGGGAGCTTACAGCCTCATAGTTTATGGAAGAAACGGACAGGAAACAAATAATATGTATATACTACAATACAAATATTGATTAGTCCTAATAAGGACGTGAAGAAGGAGCTGCTGTCACATCAGAGGAGTGGGTTACGTTACACAAGACAGCCAGGGAAGGCTGAGGGTTGAAGACTGAGGAGAGGCCAGGAAAAAAACCGTTCCAGGCAGAGGGAATGGAGTGTGCAAACTCTCGTGAGGCTCAGATTGCTCAGCCTGGTTGAAGACCTGGAGAAGTCCAGTGGGGCGTGGGGGATGTTAGAGAGGTGGGAAGAGGCCAGGTGGCATAGACCATTATCCCTATTCCATGACGAAGGAAACTAAGGCGGGAGGGGTGCCTCAGCTAGCGAGCGTCAGAGCTAGAATTCAAATCCAGGCTATGCGGTCTTGGCATAAGATGTTCCCAAATGGCGCCTGTTTCATACTCTTCAGCCCGTGTGCTCTGACGAGGGGCTCAGGAAGTGTGATTAAGACAGGTCTCTTCCTGTCCTGCTCCCGGGATCTCCTAGCTAGGCAGAGAAAACTCAGGCAAGGTGCCCTGCCGCACCTGGAACGTGGTAGTAGGCATTTAACGAATGTTTCATCACCATTTATAGCAGGTTCTAGGACACTCTGATAGACAATTTGCATGTATTTCTAGACCTGGCCTTTACAATAGATACACAGTCACTGTCCCCATTTTACATATGTGAAAACTGAGGCCCAGAAAGTGGCAATAGGTCCTTTGAGTTCTCCCACCAAGGAGTGAGCAGAGCCCAGCGTGGAGCCCCGGACACCTGACAACACAGCCCATGCTTTTCCCACTGCGCTTTTCTGCAGTTTCTCTGCATTGTCCAGAGTGCCTGGCAGTTAATTATATACATTCGTAGAATCAACGAGTGAATTCATGGAGCCAGGTTTTGAATTACAGTAGTGCTTTGGATCTGTATGATTTTCCCCCAGCATTGCATGACATTGCATTTTGCTGAGGCACAAACCTGATCCGTGCGTGCAGGAAACAGACCTACAGCTGGTTAGACGACCATGCCAGGACCCCCCACGCCTGCAACCTGAGGGAAAGGGGAAGCATTTGGTGTAGGAACCTTGGTAAATCTTAGGAACCGATTTACAAAACATAACAAAGCCTTGGCCTTGTGATGAAATTGACTCATCCGTCCTCGAAGCCACGTGCAGGTGTTGACTTCGAAGCCCAGCTGTTTGAGCAGGACTCGCTGATTCAGCTGAGTGTCCTGTGCTTGGGCCACATAGCTCGGTGGTTAAGAACCCGAGCTTTGGAGTGAAATGAAGTAAATGCAGGCTCCCACCCCAGTTCTCCCTTTCATTCCTTCCTCAAGTACTTATTTAGCTTCTACTATGTGCCGGCCCTGCTTCAGGAATCACATGTCCCGGGAATCCAAGGTACCTGGCCTTGTGGAGTTTAGTAAGAAGAAACAGACAATAAACACATAAGCAAACAGGTAAATAAGAAAACTTCAAGGAAGGGAAAAGGTGCTATAAAAATGCTGAAATAGAATCGTGAGATGGGTAATGATGAGTATGAGGTGGGTGATATTTGAGCCTAACTTTGAATGATGAGAATAAACTTAGAGATCCAAGGATGCAGGGAAAAGCATTCCAGGCAGACGAGTAGCATGTGCAAAGGCACTGGGGTAGGAAGGAGCTTGCCCTGGTGGCTGAAACAGTGGTGAGTGAGAGGAGGAGGGAGGACCTTACAGAGGTGGAGGATTGTTAGATCCTGCAGGGCCTCATAGGCTGTGATAAGGAGCTTGGATTTCATCCTAATTGCAAAAGAACACATGATTTAGAGTATGCTGAGCTTATGTGAGGTTAAGGAGATATTGCATGTAAAGTATCGCACAGTGCCTGGCCCATGTCATAGGGCCCGTAAATTCTAGCTGCTGATGTCATGATTTATTACTGCTACTTTTTATTTGGGCATTCACTCACCAGGCTTCTGCATATCTGTCATGAATCTCAAAGGGTGCCTCACCTCTCTAGTTGTAAATGACCCAAAGAGAAGTTACAGCTCAAAGAACCATGAAGAACTGGGCACGAGGCAGACACCTGGCTATGGAAGCGCATCGCAGCTCATTGCTGCTGGCGCGGAGGCCCCATTAAGTGCGACCGGGGTTTCGAAGTTGGCTTTTTCAGATAACAGGTTCTGTGTAAAATGTGCTTTAACCCCAAATCCTCCTGCTGTCCAAGCCAGCCAAGCAGAAGCAAAACAGAGCCTTGGAGCAGGGACCCTAACTCTTGTATCATCTCCCTGACTTTCCCAAATCTGCAGGGAACGGGAGGCAGGATGGTTATTTCTCCCAGCTCCACTGTCGCGCAAAACTCCATAAATACGTGCTGCCAATAACATGCCACCCCTGGGGCCCAGGTGACGTGTAAATGTCTCTTCCCCGTGTGGGCATCCAAAGACTGAGTCAATAAGCTTAATTTCCTGTGGATTGTTCTATTTAGTTGCCATAGCCTAGAAAATTGATCGGATAAAAGCTTCAGGGAAGATAGTTTGCGTTGTGAGCGGTGGGCTATCGAGGCAGCATGCCCAGCAGGTGGGATCTTGCCTGTGCCCCTTTGCTCTTGCACTGTGCTGGGACCTGACCCAGGTACGGCTGGAATTTCCTAAGCTACTTCTGGCGTCTTCTAGGAACATTACCGATCATCTTCATATTCTCGTTGGCCCTGTGTCAAAGCACTAAGAGCTCGGTTTAATCCAGTGGTGAGGACCTCCTCCCGGGAACCTGCAGAGGCAAGATCAGGGCAAGATCATCTGATCTGAGTCCGGAGCCACTGGGCGTAGGGTCAAGGGGCCTGGCCTTGGAGTCAGACCAGGGATCCACCACCAGGGGCCCTTAGGCAAGTTGCCTGACCTCTCTGAGCCTCTGATTTCTAACCTGGGGATAATTCCATGTCTACCTCATGGGTTAATGTATTCATTGGAATTTATTAAGCACCTATCATGTACCAGTCCTGTGATGTGGGGCTGGAGGAAGTGCAATGGGGAATAGCTACATCTTTGACTTCACGGAGTAACACACATCCTGGTAGAGAGGACGAAACAAAACAACCAGCACATAGGTAAACCAGTGCCACTGTAGTGATCTACTGGTACTGGCATAGAAGCAGCAGAGTCTGGAATTGAGGCTGGGAGGTTGGGAGAGGGGGAGACTCCTCTACTTGTGACAGGGGCTTGGGAAAGGGCTCCTCAGAGAGCTGACATTGAGCTCAGATGCAAAGAATGAGAGTGGGGAGACGAAATATGCCGAGTAGAGGGAACAACATGTGCGAATGCCCAGAGGGAAAGACCTTGCACGGGACAGGAAGTGGATGGAGGTCAGGGTAGCTGGAGGGAGGGGAGGGAGCAAAAGAGGCTTGAGTTTGGGTTGACTAGAGTGGGGGGTTCAGGGTACGCTGAGTTTGTAGGTCCCGGGAAGGAGGCTGGGTTTCATTCTAAGGGCTTGCCTGGCGTTTTGCCGTAGCGTCTTAATCCGCCTCCTTCCTTCTGCGTTTCCCCCCCGGCAGGCTGCTCTCAGCACAGCTGCCGGAGTTGTTTTGTAAAATCATGCACCAGAAGAACACATGACTCTGCACAACACCCGCCAAGTGGCTCCTCGCTCCACTCGAAGTATAAGCCAAAGGCCCTACCTTGGCCCCCCAGACCCCGTTTGACCTGGCTACCACTCACCCCTCTACCTCATCACCTCCTACCCCCCTGTACCTGCCTGACACACTCCTACCACACTGGGCTTTTCTCTTTCCTGCGGGTAGCTAATCTTCCAGCTCTCGGACTGTATGAGTTATGTAATACAACACATCCCTTTTCGCTTTGGCCACCAGGAAGCTCAGAGCCTCATCGAATGCTAATGATAATCATTCTGTTTGCTTTGATTTGTGAAGTTTTCCCTCTCATTCTGGTTATTGATTTTCTATGGGCAATGCAGTAGTTTTCCGGCTTCTGTATCTTTCATTGCAGGCCTTCCTTTTTGGAATGGGAGGATATAAACTGCAATTAGGTTTCCCATGCTGCTCTCAGTTGGTTGTACGTCCATTTCCCCCAGTATGAGTTGTTTTGGACAGCAGATATATCAATGCCATTCATGGAGAAGCAATTGGTGGGAGGGAGAGAGGTAGTTCTGGTCCTCTGAGGGGAGCGTTTAATGCATATTCTGGGACCTAGAAATCTAGTGGTTTCTAGAGGGCTCTATGAAAAATGACTTTGACTCAGGAAGCTGGGTGGGCTAAGGGTTTTTCCTCCTTCTCTGCAGCACTCCAGGAGTGCTATCATGCAGGTCACAGGTGGGCCTGGGAAAGGCTGTGAAGTCAGAGCCCCACCAGGCTCCTTGCTGGGGAGCCAGAGGCTATGTTAACACTTGAGGGCCCCAATTCATTATTCCTCCGGGGCCTGTCGCTTCCAAACTTTCTCCTGAATCTCCCAATCTGTGGATTCCAGAGCTCCTAAAATGATTCCTGGACAAGAGTTGCTTTTCAAAGTCAAAATTAGAAATTAGTGCGTCGACAAATTTGGTTTGGCTGGTGGAGTGTTTTTAAAACAATTGAGTTTTACTGTTCTTTTGGCTGGACGAGCCCTCTCCAGTGTTCCAGCTCTCCCAGGGTGGATTGCCTCATCGCTGGTGACCCTCACCCATGGGTGAGGCCGGTCTGAGGCAGCTACGTTTTGAACCTCGGGACAGAATCTAAGTTAAAGACCCCTTCACTTTCCAACCCTCAGTCCCGCTCTCCCAGACAGCCCTGTAGGTTAACGGTTTGGGCTGGCTCCTTCCAGCCTAATCCATGCTTCTTGGCTGGGGAAACTGAGGCTTGGGGAGGACAAGAAATGAGGCTACCTGTCAGGCCTGAACAATAGTCACCCCGTGTCTGGGCACAGACACTCCCAATGCCATCGTGCATCTTTATGAACTTTTTGTTTTTATAGTTTGAACTTTTTCTTCTCTTGACAAAGGGAAACTTTTATTGCCTGAGTTTTACAAACAGCATTGTAACAACATCACTGCTATTGAAGAAGGAAAGGATTCGCCCACTGTCCCACCGACCTGGCTAGAAACCAAGCTGGGTGCGTGGGTCTGAGCGGTCCCTGTCCACATGCATAGGTCATCCCCGCGTATTTCTAAGCACAAGGCACGTTCCCTTCCAAGGAGCCCAGCGTGCCATAAAAGTCAGCAGCAAAGGGGGCCCTTGTCCAGGAGATTGCATGAGGCCTTGTGTGGTGGTGTGACAGCCTCATTGTATGTCCTGTCCCCCTTTCTCTCCCCCTCGTCCAGCCCCGCAGCCAGGGGCCTAGAGGTTGACCGAGGTCTGAGCAGCCCAGCTTCCTGCTTCCTGGCTCACAGGCAGGCCTCTGTGGGGTTGCCAGTGCTCCAGGGCAGGGGCTGGGGCTTAGAACAGGGGATTTTTGTCTGGTCCTGATGCTGGCAGGCAGCCCGGGCCAACCCCGAGAAATCACCAGACCAGGTACCTGGGGGCAAACCTGGCAGACAAGCATGTCTTTGAGCTGGGACCCAGACTGCCCGGGAGCCAACAAGGCCGGGCATCCGTGGCCTTGGCCCCGGGGGAACATGTCCCATCTCCCAGTGTCCCTGCTCAGTCCCTGCCTGCGGCGGGGCTTTTCCCAGAAGACCTGGTCCTTCGGGATGGGGCTGGAGCCTGCATTTGGCACCCAGCAGTTCTTTTCGGAGGTGGGTACCCTCAGAGGCATCTCAGGTCCGTGAGTTTGTGCCGGTTAAGAACTCGCAGGAGACGTGATGCCGCAGCTTTGAGCCAGACCTCCGGAGTTTGATTCCTGCCTCCTGCCTCCTGCCTCTCCTCGGCCAGGTTACTTTATCCTGTCTGTGCCTCGGTCTCCTCATCTGCAAAATGGGTAGTCACAGGGTGGTTGCAAAGATTAAACAGTCAGTACACACGCACAAGTGTACACGTACACGAGGGAGTGGAAAACTGGTAAAGACCGAATAAAGCGTGTTAAGTCTAGTGAACAGTGTTGGACCGATGTAAATTGCCCGGATTTACTATTGCACGGCAGTTATATATGATGCCACCGCGGGGGAAGCTGGGCCGATGAACACGGAACTTTCTGTACTACCTTGGCAGCTTCCTGGTGTCTGTAATTAAGAAAGAAAAATATGTCACTGCATGTAAGGCCCTTGGACAAGGCCTGGCGCGTGGTCGGCATTGCGGGATATCAGCTCCGTCGAGGAGGAGGATTTCAGGGTGTTTCATTAGGTCGTTCACAGTGTGGTGCCAGGAGGGACCTTGCAGGTAACAGGAAGCAGGGCTCTGTGACCTCCAGGCCCCTCCCTTCCCCTGGGCTCCCTCTCACCTGGCCTGAGCTCTGGGCACAGCTGAGTCACTCGGTGAACATGTCTTGTTTCACACCTGCCTAGTTTTGCCGGTGTGGTGCCCTCTCTCTGGAACGTCCCCCTTCCCCTCCAAGCTCCCATTTATCCTTCCAGCTCATACCTCGCCTCTTCTAGAAGGCGTTCCTGGGCCCCTGGGACCTCTGCCCAGACCCCCGCCAGGCCGTAGAGCAGTTGCTCTCAGCACGGTCCTGGACCTGCAGCAGCAGCCTCACGTGGGCACTGGAGAGAAACGCACGTTCCCCTTCCACCCTCAGACCTCCGGAATCAGACGCCGGAGGTGGGGGCTGGGGTGGGGTCCAGCGATGTGTAGTTTACCAAATCCTCCAGGGCGTTCTGACCAGTAGGCTGCTCCAGCCCAGCGCATCCAGCACCGGAACCAGGGGATCTTGTTCGAATGTAGATTCTGATGCAGCCAATCTGGGGCGGGGCCTGGGACTGCATTTCTAACAAGCTCCGTCGTGACCCCTCCTGCTGTTGCGGCAATGGGCGCTTGGCGATTTGCTGTTATTGTTGACACAATGGGTGGGTTTGCAACCAGGCCATTATCCTGGACTAAAGGGCATCTTTTGGGGGGTGTGGGGTGGGAGGACCTGTCTTCATCTGGTTTGGGACTGGAAAAGAGATGCCTGTGAGATGGAGAGGAAAAAGGCAGCCCACCCACTCCTCCCAGGCAGGGCAGGCGCCATGCTCTGTTTTATTCTGACTGTGTCTGGGAATGGAGCCATGGGACATGACCCTGGAAAGGGACACTCTTTGCCTACACTTGGAACAAGTCTCTCTCTTCCTTTCCCCCCATGTGTGCATTTATTTATTTCACAAACATTTACTGCCTTGAGCAGGAGGGAAGGCGCATTAACGCGGGCAAAAGGCACAGTCCCTGCCCTCAGTCGGTGTCGCTGTCTGGTAGGGACAGCTGCCAGTCTTTGAGCAGGACTGTGATAAGTGAACCGGGATGAAAGTGCCGGTGTTTGGAGACCGCGTGACTGTGGGATTTGACCTGAGGGGTCAGGAGCCTTTCCCTGGGGAAGTAGCATTTAAGCTGAAAGGCAGAAATGTAGAGAGAGTAAGGATTGCTTTAGGAAGCGGAAACGTCACGTGCAAAGGTCCTGGTGTGAGTGGAAACCTGGTAGTGACTGAAGAGCATGCTTGGGAGCAGGAGGGGGCAAGTCGGGCTGGAGAGAAGTGAAAGGACCCGCGGGAGATGGGACTCCACAAAGGCCTGTAGCTGGGGAGAAAGAGGAAGGTGTTACGTCTCCAGGAATTCGGTCGCAGCTCATTCGTGAGAGCAGGTCTTGGAAGTTTCAGTCTGATTCCATCTTTATCGGGGTGATATGTCCCCACTCCCAGCCTCCAAACCCAGCTGCCTTGAGCTCACATGACCTCTCTCCCTTGCCACCCCTGGTCCCTGGGGCCCCTCCAGCTGTGACCTCTGCACTTTACTTTCCCCCTGTGGAGCCTTCCTCAGCATCCGACAAAAGGGTAAGTTCAGATGCAAGAGGCATGGGTTTTCCACCTCTCAGCCCAGAGCCACCACAAGCACACATGTATCTTAACTCCACGCCTCTTAGTCTTCTTGACTGCGAGGCTCATCCACAAAACAGGAGCATTAAACCATTTGGGAACGAGAAGTGCTTCCAAAGAATCCCTCTGAAGGCAGAGGAACGAGAGGGAGGTTGTGTGCCATGGCTGTTTACTGCCATATCCACTTGAAATCTGCCAGGCTGAAAAAAATAAGTTCTCAGAAAATTTCCCCTCTTAACAAGGCACAGCACAAACAGTACACTCTAGGAACGGCTGCCTGTTTCAGAGAAACCGAGCTGGTGCATGCCCGCGGAGAGCCTCCCTCGCGCTCCTTCGAGGTGGAGGCTGGTGCAGCCACTGCCACCCAGAGGGTTAGCCCTGCCCAGGGGCGGGGCGGCCAGCGCTGGTCTCTAGCT
Source organism: Indri indri (assembly GCA_004363605.1). Classification (NCBI taxonomy): domain Eukaryota; kingdom Metazoa; phylum Chordata; class Mammalia; order Primates; family Indriidae; genus Indri; species Indri indri. The sequence continues at coordinate 10,513 of RJWJ010005613.1, read as the reverse complement.
CTGCCTTTTTCCAACGAGTATTGCTGAGTGAGGGCTCACCGTAGGTCAGACACCATTTTAGACCAGTGGCTATCAACCCGGGGTAATTATGCACCCCAGGGGACACTTGGCAATGTCCGGAGACACATCCGGTTATCACAACTGGGGGAAGGGTGCTACTGGCATCTAGTGGGCAGAGGCCAGGGATGCTGCTCAACATCCTCTTACACAGTACACAGCACAGCCCCACAACGCAGAGTGACCCAGCCCAAAATGTCAACAGCGTCAAGGCTGAGAAAGCCTGTTATAGACCCTTGTATATCTCTGAGTGCATTCCCACCTCTCTCCCTCTTTCTCTGCCTTAGGCAGATAACTTTGGAGCTCTCCATGTGTGCAAGGCTCTGTGCTAGACATTAGTTTTTCCACAGACCTTCCTTTTTTTCTTTCATTCGTGTTTGCATTCATCACTTGATCCTGCCTCCATCAACCAAGAGTTACACAGTGTCCGCGATTGCACCAGGCACGATGGTAAATGCTTTGTATTTTACTTCTAATCTTCGTGATAATTAGAGGAGATAGATGTTATTTTTCCTCACGGGAAATAAGTCCCATTTATTGTGCATCTACCATGTGTCAAGCGCTGGAAAGAAGACTGATTTCTAATCCTCATAGCAATTCTAGCTTAAGTTAGGTTTTCTAATCCCGTTTGTCCTGAAACAGCGTCTTGGAGATGAGCAGAGTCTTGTTCAAGTTCACATGCCTGGGAAGTTCGAAAGAGGCTATGGGCTGCGGCGATCTTTGGGTAGGCAAGAGCAAGAGCACGGACGGGTGTATCAGGATGGAACCGGCCTGCGAGATGCAAACAGAGCTTCAGTCTTTGAACCCAAACCGCCCCAGAGGAAGGAAGGGAGAAGCCACTGTTCTAGGTAGAGCTTCAGCCCCACCTTACAGGAGATGGGCGAGGTGAGGAATTGTTCTAGAGAGAAGGGATAAGGTCTCTTCTTTCTGGGCCTTTCCTGTGCCTGGTGCCGGACTCTACCCTGTATTCATTGTCTCGGATGTTTCTAAGACAACTTGCAAGGCAGCAACGTCTAAGGCAGGTGCCGTCAACTTGGGCGTGCTGTTGAGGCACCGCGGGGGAAGTCAGTTGCCCAAGAACTGCCAACTAACGGTGGCAGCGTCTAAGGCTGAGCTCTCCTGGTCTCCCAGCCCACAGAGAGCCATCGGTGCCATCTTGGGACACTGGGGCTGTGGGATGTGTCTGGAGGAAGGGTATATCCTTTCCAATCCCCCATACCCCTTTGCCTTGTTATAGACACAGCCTCCAAGCTCTTCTACTCTGCCCGGCCCGTTTTATATCTTAAGAAATAACCAACTGATTGACCAGTGGATGCACTAAGGCTGTGTTCCACCAGCGTGCATTGTGCGTCGCAGATCATGAAGACGGAGCACTGATCCGCTGTCCCTGGAACACCCAGTAACAAGTCTCTTTATTTTAGAGACTGTAGGCCCTCTGCAGACCCCAGCAGAGGAAGGCCGTGCACCTTTAACCCTCACTGCCCACGCCGTACAGCCATGCTTACCCCTGCTGGGTTCTCTCTCCATGAGCAGTTGCCCAATTGAATTCCGTTTGTAGACTCTGCCTCCCGGGGCGCAGGAAGGCCCCTGGGTATGGAAGCGTTCCAGGCTCGATCAATCCCTTCTTTTATTCAGGGCAAAGTTACAAATGGGCCAGAGTCATTGGAAAGATTTTCCACCTCCCCGTGCAGAGAAGCCCTTATGAAAGATGTATTGACGGGTCCCCCTGCGCCGGATGTTCCCGGCTGCGGAAAGGGAGGAAATAAGTACCTGCTGACTCTCTTTCTGCCACCAAAACTCTCTTTCAGGTCAGATTTCTTCTGCGCCCAAGCACATTCGATTTAAATCATTTCACCGCCAAATATAAATAAAATAGAGATGACTCCTGTAATGAAAAAGAGAAACACCTCGGTGATACAGTTTTGACTTCGGGAAAATAGGGCATTAAAACTACAGGCTCATATAACTACCGGATTCCCACGCCTCGGGCTCGCTTATTTCAGTCAGCACAAGCGGGCAACCGTCAGTGCGTGCGCCTCAGCAGAGACCATGCTCCCAGGTGCAGGGTTCTGCTCTGACTCACTCTAGCTGTGTGACGTTGGGTGAGTCACTTGGCCTCTCTGGATCTCAGACCCTTCCTCTGTATAATGAGGGGGCTGGAAGAGATAGATGCCTCTAATCCCCTTCTGGTGGCTTCATGAACATAAGAACATTCAAGACATGGAAACCCGAAGTTACCAAGAGGATGTATCTGCAGGGATTGGGAAACAACGTTTTATCTTACTAAAGGATTCTTGTCCTCATGAGTGGGGCACCTTCAACTTGTGAGCTTTTATAAAAAGGGTTTTTTTAAATCCCCTTCATATCCAATTTTCCAGGAGCCCCTCTGCCGCATAAAGGGAAACACGCGCCTATAGAGGAATCGCATCGTACTTGGATTGGAGGCTTGAAAGTCAGCATGCAGGGCGAAAACCGTGTAGCTTGAGGTTTTGCTCTCCCTTATGTCTTCTTTCTCCCTCCCATTTTCTCCCTTTCTCTTGCACTCTTTCTCTCCCTCAGCCCATATGAATTCTCATTTGAATACACACAGGATGTGTCCCCACTGCTTCTCATTTCCTGATAGAAGAATGCACTTGCTAAGCTTCCCTGAAGGTAATCCCCACTTACACAGCGGGCGTGGAGTGCCGTGGCTGTCCCCTGATACTCCGAGGCTCCCTGGGTTGGCTTTTGGATTCTTTCCCCATGTCAGGCGCACCTCCTTGGTGGGGGTCAGGGAAGGGACATCACCGCAGTTCTCAGAGGGCTCTCAGAGAGCATCTTCCCATCCCCCATCCTAGCCCGAGCCCCAGGCCAGAGGAGTGGTGGGGTGAGTCATACTCAGGTAGGGGAAATGAGTAAACACCCCCACCCAGGGCTCCCCGTGGCTGCCGAGTGTCTGGGGGAAGGGAGGCCAGCCGGAACACAGCGCTGCCTGTTTCTAACATGTGTGGGCTCAAGGCCTGGCTCTTTTCATCTGGAAATAAAAGTTCTCCGGAAGCCAGAGTGTGGGGTTTGTGGGTCCTTATGGTTATGTGTGAATGCTTAGTACAGCAACACTTCATCTATTTAGCACTGTTAAGAAAGAAGGTATTCTGTATTATAAGTGTTCCAGAAAACTAAAGCTGACCCCTGTAAGTGCTACACACACAAACACGTGCACACACACATATGCACACACACGCACTCCAATCTGCCGTTCCCTATAATCCAAAAGGACTTTTTTTTGGAAATCAGAAAGGGAAGGTTGTTAGAATAGCAAGCATTGGCTGTACTTGCACTGAGCATGCAAACTGCGATCTGAGTGGGAGAATAGGTCACCTCCCATCCCAGGTAGGCAAGGCCAGGGGACATCCTGACACAGGGAACTGGGGTGGGCCTTGGAGTCAGCACCCCTCTGAGCCTCTGTCCCTGCCTTTGTACAACAGAGCGAGTATGCAGGAGTTAGCAAAGAAAGCTTGAGCCCTGCCTGCAGCGGGTGCCCGCGGCAGTGAGCGACACTGGGAGTGTGCACGGACTTTCACACCCCTTCTTCCTCGCCCCCCAGAGGCTGTCCCTCTTTCTTTGCTGGGTCTGTAGCTCAACATGTTCTTGGTGAGTTTGCCATGAAACCTGGTGGGTGAATGTCACAGGGTAGGATGTGAATTTTACTAGCCAAACCCGTGACCTCATTGCCCTGTATTTATTGTCTGTGCAAAGTCAGGGGGTATGTAAACAAAGAGATTTATTTATCTTGAATGCTTTGAGAACGTTTTGTGAAAATAGACACCTTCCCATTCAGCTTTTCTCACCATGTGCAAAGAAGTGACTAGTGCTGGTTTAACTGGTCCAACAACTTTGGTCACAACCCATTTGGTTCCCATGACTTTTTGGGGAGGAAAAAAATTCTTACCTGTGGATTTACCAGGTTGTTGACAGGTGACACGTTGGGACATCGGCTTACAGCAGGTTTAGGGCCAAGAAAACATGTCAGCTATTTCAAAGGAGCTGAGCTGAAATGGAACGTGTTACAAACACTTCACCCCCCTCCGCTGCCCATTCCAGATCCAAGCAACAGTGTTTCACGCCGTGCTCCAAGTAAAGCATTCCTGTAATCTGAGGATGGCCCTGTGTTGTTAACAGCTTTGGGGAGGGAGAAAAGAAAAAGGACACATTGCCGTCTTTGCACCTGAACCCACACCTGTCCCTGCCATTCCAAGTTGTAGCACCCTCACCCCCTCACCTGCCTCAGGTCCTGGCTCCGGGGTCATCTTGGACGGATGCCATCCCAACCATGGCTGGGAAACTTGCAAACTGCCACCACACTCTGTCCCTCTGCTGTGCTTTGGGCTTCTTCATAGCAGTTATTGGCAACCGGCGGACTTCACGCGGCTGTAGTCTATCTTCCCGTTCCAGTGTGAGCTCCAAGAGAGCACAAATCGATGTCCTATGAACTACGTGTGCGCACATCTCTGTACACACATGCACACATATACACACGTGTATATTCACTGCTCACGTATCTATGATGTTCATATACCTTGAGTGCCTGCATATAATTTGCTCTCAGCAAACAGGAATTAATAAATCGTGTGTACACATTGATAAGATAAGCCTTAATTTCAGAAATGTTAAAATAGTAGGGAAAAAATATTCATCTGAAAATCAAGAGAACATGGTAAAACGGCCTGTAAAATGCCTGGATTATTTAGATCAAGGTCCCACCGATCAACTAATCATACCTATTCCTGGAATCGGAGCGAAAAGGCTGAATGGGTTTCAAAGAGAGACGTGTGGAGTGAAAGGGTGCCTCTCTCACTCCCAGCCGTTGTTAACATCGGTAGTAGCGAAAACAAGAAAGCCCTGTGGGCGTCAGTGTTTCAGGCGTGTTTCCTAGAGCTCCCCAGGCGTTCTCTCCGTAATCCCCACAGCGGCCGTCTCATCGTGCCAGTTTTTTAGGCAGAAAACCGGGGACAGAAGAAGATACCAACTTTTCTCTTCGTTTGTGTGAAAAATGTTTATATACCTGTAGGTAAAACGCAACAGCAACAGTGATGGCAGCTAAAACGGGTCAGCAAACTCTGCAAAGGGCCAGACGGTAAATGGGACCTTAGCAGGCCGTACGGGCTGTCGCCGCTCCTGGGTTCTGCGCCTGCGCGTGTGGCTCTGCGCAGCCGCAGCCGCAGATAATATGTAAATGAATGGGCGTGGCTATGTCCCAGTAAAATATGTAAATGAATGGGCGTGGCTATGTCCCAGTAAAACCTTGTTTACCAAAAGAGGCCAGCAGGTCTGTAGTTTGCTGACCCCTGAACTAAGTATAATCACCATGAGGGCAGGGGCTGTGGCACTGTTTGTTCATCATTATATCCCATGGAGGGAGCATGATGCTTTGTGCACGGCAGATCTTGGACGGATGGATGGATGGATTCACGCATGCACCGAGGGATCAGTGGTGGTCTGTCTGTCGAGACCACCTGCCTGAAGCTCCTGACCTTCCCTTTCCTTCCCCAGCAGAAGAGACCCCATCATCCTGCCACCCTCCGCCCCCTTGCCAAGTTGTCACCTTGCTCCTTGTCTCTTCCTCTCCTCCTCACTCATTCTACATCCAAGACCAACCCCCGCCCCTGCCTTCCCCAGCCTTGCTCAAGAGCCCTGGGGAATTGGGCGATGTAACCCGACAGGTTCTTCTGCCAGTGGTGGGTGGCTTTTGCTGGAACTTCTTGGAGTTCTGTGTGTTTGTTGATTCATCTCTTTCCACCTCCCCTGTTCCAGGAAGGGTTTATGGGAGTCTACAAGGGCGTACCAAACTACGTAAGATTGCTTAAATTAAAAACGAGACAAAGAAAGGGAACACAACAGTGGGGCTGTAACTCGGCCGTAACACTCACGAAGACCTTGCTATGGGGGAACGCAAGATTTGGCTCAGAGCTTGCTGGTGGCCAATGGGAAAAGCAAATCTGTCCCCCCCCACCACCCTGTGTCCAGATGATTGACATAGACCATTGCTCACACCAGGTGGGTCTGTTCTTAGTACTCAGTTCAGATGGAAACTTCTCCAGGGGGCTTCCCAAGAGGACCCCGTGAGCGTGAAGGACCAGCAGGCTTCGCGGCTTGCCCATGGTGGGCATGATGCGGTGTTGGTGTCTAGACTCGATGTCTTATGCTCGTGCTCAACAGGGTGAGGGCACATCCTAGGGTCTGGGTGTGGGTTGACCTGGCATGACCCAGGGTGGGTTTTAGGGCAGCTCTAAGAACAACTGGACCATGTGGTCTTCAAGCACCACTGGAGCATAAAGAGGAAACTCTCAGTCAGAGAGAGAGTCCGGGTGACAATTCTGGCTCAGCTTGTGACCTCTGGCCTCATCCGCCCACTCCTCTAGACCTCAGACTCCTCATCTGAGAAATGGGGGTTAATATTAGCATTTGCTACCTGGTGCTGTGGTCAGCTGATGGAAAGACTTGGCAGCATTTCCATCCGTCATCTTATTTAAGCCTCACGGCAACGTCGCAAGGTAAATGTCTAAATGTCGTCCCATCTGCCTCACGCTGCTCTGAGTGCTTTAGATCAGTATCACTCGACCTTTTTTTCATTATCCTCCTTAGAAGAAAAATTTAATTTAATTTAAATTCTCCCTAGTGAGAGAAATTAAATACTCTGGGATAAGATTTTATCAGGTAGGATTGAGCTGTAGGGGGCCACCAACCTTTGTAATATCTAAGATTTTTTTCACACACGCAAAACACAACCAATTTTTTCTCCCTTGGGAGGGGTGATATCACCCCTATAAAGAATACATGCTTTAGATTTATTAATAATACTGATTCCTCTTAACGGTCTAGTTGATGGATGAAAAAAGTGAAGCCCAGAGAGGTAAAGTGACTTGCCCAAAGCCACATAGCTAGTGAGTAAGAATTTGAATTCTGTCTTAGGAATTGCTCTAAATTATGCTTGTGGCCACTCCTCTTAACTCAGGTAGCGAACTGTACCCACTGTTACATGTCTGGTTTTTTTTCATTTATAGATCTCAGCGGTTGTTCTGGTTCAGTACAGATACAATTGCCTCATTCTTTTTAATAGCTACATTGTTTTCCGTTTGCATTATACGGCATAATTTCTTCAACCAGGCCACAACTGATGGGGCTGGGGTTGTTTCCAACCTTTTGCAATTAAAAACCCTGTCGTAGCAGCCCTCCCACCCACACATATCATTTTACTTAAGTGCAAGGAAATGTGAAGGTTAAACGCCTAGAAGTGGAATCTCTGCACACTCCTTAAAAGATAGCATTTTGTCGGAAGCGTAGAAACATCTCCATGGAGCTGAGATTCTTACCAAGCCATCCAAGGCCAATCATCACCACTTTCCAACTGCTAACCCACTCTTTGGACCCCCAAATTCCTCCTGACCTGGTGATTGATTTAGATGTGTGCTCCCCACCCCTGCTACCTTTTGTGTGTTTGATCACCAGATTATCCTCTTGTCATCTGGTATTTGCCTACGAAGCTTCCCACGGTTTATTTTTGAACTTCAGTTCTCATCTCATTAACAAAAAGCCTCGACAGCCGGATTTCGCTCCCGCTGCCTGAGTACCTGCTTTGAAATGGGATTGGACCAAAGCAGCATGGTGGCTTCTTCTGGGTCCTTCCCATGTCACTAGTTTTTTTTAAGCTTTTTTTTTTTAATTTCAAAAAATTTAGGGGAGTGCCAGTGTTTTTGGTTACATGGATGAATTGTATCATGCTGAAGTCAGGGCTTTCAGCGTACCTGTCACCAGAAAGTGTACATCGTATCTGATAGGTAGATTTTTGTCTGTCACCCTCTCCCACCCTCCCCCTTCTTAGTTTTGAAACTCTAAGAACCAAACAGGATCTTATTCTGCAGATTTTCCCAGGCCTTTGTATTTACGGGCTGTCTTTTAGCAGTCAGGGAAATCTGGCCTCAGTGATCCCCACACAATTCTGCAGGGGACAAACAGACGCCTCTCCTGAACCTCACTAGTAAGTCTAAGCTGCCTGCCACATACAGTGACCTCGGCTAGAGCACCATGCGGTGGAAAGGACGCTGGAAGTTCATGGAGGGTGCCTTTAGCCCTTCTGCAGCGGTTGCCTGTGATTAAAGCTGGCTGCACTATTAAAATCACCAGAGTAATTAAAGCCAATGGCGTTTGGCGATGGTTTGCTCTGGAAGTTCCTTGAGGAACAGCGGGTTAACGGGATGGAGAGGGCTGAATGGTAGTCTGTGCAAATAGAGTCTGCTGGCCTCTTTGCTCATGAAGTCTGGCCGGGGCCGCCGCAGCTCCCACCCCTCCTCTGCTAGCTTGCTCCAACTCACGTCTGCTGATCAAACGTGGTGGCCAGGCTGAAAGCGTGGTGGCGCTGGGCTCTCTGGTGGTGGTGGTGATGCGGTTAACCGCGCATTCCCACTCCGCCTTAAGTGCAGTAGGCGCAACAGAAATGGATTGAATGCGTTCCGGCATCCATCCAACAAATATTTACCTGATTTCCTGTTACATGCCAGGTAGAGTTCATGGATATAGGAGATAAGAGACATAACAAAGAAAATGAATTCCACTTGGAGGAAACAGGCAATAAGCAAATATATAACATCCCAGCTAGTGATACGTGGCAGGAAGTGCAGCCATACCTAGAGAGATAGGCAATGCCTACGGGGGAAGGTGGCTCTCAGGGATGTCCTCTGAGAAGTTGCCTGAGGAGTGAACCATTAGGATATCTAGGAGGAGATTTTTCCAGGCATAGAGAACAGCAGGTGCAAAGGCCCTGAGGCAGCTTACACTGTTGACATTGGGAAGCCACAGTTTAGGGTGTGTGGTGAGCACCATAGGAAGTCAGAGCTGTAGGACCAACCGTCAGTGGTGCTCCTCCCCTGTCAGGTGAAGACCCAAGCCAGGGAGCAGGGAGCTGATTGTCCCAAGATGATGCAGCGCCAGAAGGGGTAGAACAATTTTTCCAGGACTCACGACTCCCATCCCTACCCTTCACAGGGGCTTTAGAGGGCCTCAGAGCAGTGGAAAACATGTCAGCCAACCTGGCTCAACTCCCAGGTCCTCTAGTAGCCAGCCGTGTGGCTTAAATTGCTCCCCCTCTCTGACCCTCAGTTTTCTCATCTGTGAAATGGGAGCACTCACCTTCCGGCTTGCTGTGAGGATTAAATGAAAGCATGTAGTAGCTGTCCAGTGACCTTTAGCTATGGGCCCAGGATCCTTGCTACCGACCTGGACACAGTATACCCCCTGCCCACTCCCTCACCCCCAGATGTGATCCCTTCCCCCATGACTGTCACCTGACCCAAACCACATTTTTGCACTTGTTTGGACCTTCCTTTTGGGGAGGGGAGTGCAAGTCTGGTTTCCTGGTGGAGACTCGGCAAGGGACCTTAAGGGGTGTGTTGCAGTTTCCTCATCTACAAAATGGAGCAGTGATGGCTCTTAATGCCGGCTCTCTGTGTGTGTGTTGTAAGGCCCCGCACGGCAGGAAGCGTGGGAAATTAACCGTGCTCTGTGTAAGGCGGTGTCGCTAATAAAACACGGAGTTGTAGGCAGTGGGTTGGAGAGGGGTCTCCCCTCCCTGGCTCAAGCAAGTGGTTTATTTCCCCTATACCACAGCCTGCTCAGACCAGAATACCTGATACCGCATCGGGTTGTTAGGAAGATTCAGTCACCGCAAGTCTAAAGCATTTAGCACAGTGTCAACCCCGCAAGAATCAGTAAATGGTACTTCTGTTTCCTCCTCTCCATTTCTTTCCCCTCCCTTACCAAAATAAATTCTGAAGGTAATTCCTGGTTGTTTGTGTTTGGTTCCATTTTACAGATGAGGAAACTGAGAGTCAAAGAGGTTAGCATCTTTAACACAGCCAGTAAGTGGTGGAGCTGGGATTTGAACCCCAGTGGTTTGACTCCAGTCTAGAGAACATTCCCTCTGCCCTAGCTGATCTCGAAGCTCACGCTGGATTCTTAATGCTTTGATTTCATTGATCCCGGAGCTGATGGAGAAAGGCCAGATTCTTGACCACGCATCCTTCTCTGTCTTCGGTGCCAGCGAAAGGGTCATCCTGGCCCTGGAGAAATCTGTCCCGTTTTGGCTCCAGACTCTGTGTCCCAGCGTCCCTGTGGGTGTTCATGTCAGACCCACCTCGCAGTTTTATTTTCAGAGACTCTTAGACATCTTCCTCTTCTAATTCCTCGTCCCTTGGGGCTGCGACTAATTAGCCTTTGATTATTCACAAACACAGAGGCAGGAACCGGGAATCAGGCCCTCTTTGCTTTAATCACCCACATGAAACTTAGGCAGGGCTGCAGGTTTCTGGAAGTAGCAGGGCTAAGATTTGGAAATCAGATATGAAAGCACTAAAGAAATCACCGGCAAAGCCCCAGCCCCGCTCTTCAGTCTTAACGTGGCAGGGAACAAATGTCGAGCTGGGCT